>JANHGD010003180.1:99330-113813 GCA_027560375.1 Imantodes cenchoa
AGTGATTCATTTTTTTATTTTTTTATTTCATATGGTCTAACAGAATACAGCATTAACCATTATTATTATTATTATTTTATATTCATGCTGCTGCTTCTTGCTGGGAGACCTTTGGGAGGTCCAGCAACCAAAATGTGTAGACTATTTAGCTGTGACAAAGTCATCTTGCCTGGGGTGTACCTCGAGAAGGCTAGTCTACACCACACCCTAGTGATCAGGGTGCAGGAAAGGATGTAAATAGGCCAAAACTCACTCATTGCTTAGCAATGGAAATTGGGCTCAATTGTCATATGTTCAGGACTTTTATTCTACAACCATATTTTCTTTCTTCTTCGCCAAATATTGAACAGTTTTTCCTTGCATCTTTCAGAATCCTAATGTTTCTATTGTCTTTTTTTCTATTTCTTGGTATGTTTGCAACACTACAGGAAAATAGCTGTTAACAGTTCCTATATGCATAACCATTATTTAAAATATTCTTTTCATAATAATCCATTATAAGTGATATGTAGAAGCTTGTTTTTCTTTTGAACAAACCAGAAACTTTATTTAAATATATTTGACTGCTCATCTAAGCCATTGAGTGTAAGAAATCCAAATTCATTGATTTGATCAAGTTAATGAGATGCCCTAGTATGCTCACTTAGTTTGCCTTTCAGTTTTGGCAAAAGCTTAGTTATTAGGTGTTAGGTATTTAGGAGTGACTACTCAAACATATTTTGCATTATTTAAAGCCAGATGTAACACTCTTCTGTTGTCCCAAATGGAATTGTAGATGCAAATGATTCTGCCGGGTGTCGGCAAACTTGCGGCTCCGGAGCAGCATGCAGCTCTTTGACCTCTCTCCTGCATCTCCCTGACAACCTGGTCACACAACCTATTCTCCATAGTGGGTGGAGCTAGCCTCCAAGGATGGGAAGACACTGCCCTTTAGCCAATCAGGACCGAGTCTGAAATATAAAGGGTGCCCCTCTACAGTGACACCCCCTTTTTAGACTCGGTCCTAGCCAAGTAGGACACTGTTATCTCATCCTTGTCAGGACTCCACCAGCTAAAGAGATTGTGAAGAAAGTTCCATCTGTCATCACGAATTTCATCGTATTCATATGAGTGACCTCCCCAGGTGACATCTGTCACAAGTTGGGTAGAGGGAAGCGACAGGCCTAGGCCCGGTCGCCTATAACTGATTAAAGTGCCTCCAGCCTTGGACTAGGCCGCCCCTTAATCAAGCTGTTGAGGCCCAGCCACTATCGGTGCCAGTTCAGGCATTAAGGCTGACTAATTTAACTGATTACAGGGAGAGAGGTACTAGAGACAGTGACTGAACGCCGCAGAAGCCTCGAGTGGCCACTGTTCCTCTCTCTTTGGCAAGAACATTGCATTCCTTAGAGCAGATATTGCCCCAGGCCTCTTTGATCTTTCCTGCCAGCAAATTTACAATTGAGCACTTGGGCAAGCAACCAGCCCTGCTCTCGGTGGGAAAAGCCATTAATCATCTGAGCCTGCTGCTGACATCATCTGCTGTCCTGATTGGCTGTTGACTCCCTCGCTGTCAAGACTGTCTCCGAGGAAACTCCGGCAGGCCGGCAGCCGACCACAAGCCCCACGTGACAGCCGTATCATCAGCTATGTCACGGGGCACTCCCCCAGTAGCCGTCTGTGCCGCACAGCAAAGTTGGAGCTTCTGACAACTGCCGGCAAGGCCTAGGCCGCATGTGACTGCCAAATCACCAACTACGTCACGGGGCACTCCCGAGTAGTCACCCGAGCCGTGCACCAAAGAGGAAGCTGCTGAGGACTGTCGGCAAGGTATAGGCCCCCACGTGACGTATACATCATCAGTATGTCATGGGGCAACCCTGCGCAGCTGCCCGAACGAGCCGACAATCAGCTGTTCGGCAATACACATTCGGGGCAAATCCAGCAACCAGCAGCCAGTGTTGCCAGCCGTTATTAGATGCCCCGGTGCTTATTAACGGGCAGCAAATGGCAGACAAACCTCCGAAGACTAAATCTAAGCATCAAAAGGGGGGAAGCTCCAAAAAGGGAGCGATGCCCCATACTTGCAGGGACTGTTCCCCCCATGACAAGCAGCCGGCCAAGAGTAGCCAGGCAGAGGGACAGGTATATCAGAAAGACCCACATCCACATCAGGGTCATTGCCCAGAGCAGCAGAAGGTTCCTCTCAGGGAGTAAGACCCAAGGGCCATTCCCATTCTCAAGAAGGGTGAAGCAACTTGGGGACTGGAACTGACATCAGGTCCCTTGAGTTGCCTCACTTGCATAGGCAAGTCACTGACCAGGCATCTGACAGCTTCTCCCTGGACAATGCCAATCTCTGCCTGCCCCAGGTGGATGTCTGGGGCTCCTCCGACCAGGTTCACAAGACTGGCCATCAGCAGGAGTTGAGCCCCCCCACCATAGATACCCTGCAAAGCAGGAACAACCAGGACAGGATCAATGAAGCCATCAGAACTGGCATAGAGGCCGCCATCAGGCTATGAATAGTGACCATCAGTCCCAACCAGGTTGGGACCCACATGTTCCTGATTCCTTCCAGACAGGGCAACATCAGTTGCAAACAATAGATTATACGCAAGGGGCTTCATCACCCTGGTCATCCTTAGATTCATTAGAACAGGTGGAGGAAGCTCAACTTAATGAAGGCCCTGCCATTGCAGAAGGTGGTGATTTTCAGCTGTCTGACGATGAGGGATTAGAACCCACCCTACCAGCTACCACAGGCTTTTTCCATCCAGGTCTGTTCCGATCCCTATTGCATAAAGCACGGGCCACAGCCAACTTACCTGCCATGGCACCGACACCTCAGGGTGATACCTCTCAAGTGGACCCTCTGTTCCAGGAGGCCATTCCCAGGCTGAGGTGATACCCATGCCCAACCTTTTTGTGGATGCTGTATTAAAGCAATGGCAGGCTCCGGCCTCGGGCACATCACCAAATACACTTGACAAGAGGTATTTTAATGTTGCTCAACAGTTGGGCCAGCACATGTCAGTCCTGCCAATCGATGCACCGGTCTTGGCTTTATACACAAACACCCAGATGCTGGGGGACTCTGAGGAACTCCTTCGCCCCGAAGATCAGCGCACCAAAAGTCAGTTGATTTTTTAAAATAAATTCTTATAAAAAAAGGGTTTTCCTATTATTTTGAATGTGAGGGAGAAATGCTAAGAATGAGACTGGTATGGTATGTTACACTATGCTATTATCCTGTTACCTGGAGGCTATGAGAGTCTGGATGAGCAACAACAGGCTTCAACAGAACTGTGGCAAGACTAAGTGTCTTTGGGTTGTGGGGCAGAGGTGGGTTCCTACCGGTTCTAACTGGTTCTTGAGAACCATTAGTAAACCGGTGGTGACGTCACAGAGCCGGTTCTGTTGGGGCAGATTCATGGCTGCCATCTTGTTTTTTGCTTCTGCGCATGCGCAGAAGCTGAGTTTTTGGCACTGCACATGTGCGCTTGCACAAAACACCCATGCAGCATGGCCACGTAGTGTGTAATGCACGCATAGCCATGCGGCACGGGAGGAAGCGAGCCGGTGGCAAGGTAAGTTAGCACCCTCCCCTGTTGTGGGGTCTGTTATTTCTAGGGCTATGCCATCTTTGGTGTGGGATGAGGTTGTATGGGGTCCTCGTGGGGTCCTCCTAGACCAGGGGTCTGCAACCTTAAACAATCAAAGAGCCACTTGGGCCTGTTTCCCACAGAAAACAAAACAATGGGAGCCAAAAAACCTGGGTGGGCATGGCCAACTTGACATCACTCACCCCCTCCCAGAAATGGGTGAGCGTCTTTGGTGAGGGCCGAATCCAGCCAAATCTCTTTCTCACTCTCTCTCACTCTCTCTCTCTCTCCCACCCTCCCTTTCTCCCTCTCTCTGTTGGGAAATGGCAAGTGGCTACTTCTGGGTTTGAGAGAGAGAGAAAGAGAGAGAGAGAGAGAGAGAGAGAGATGCCAGGGGCGAGTGGGGCAGGGAATGGGCTCCAGGAGGGGGAGGGGACCCAGTCTCCCCCACTGTGAAGCACGCTAGCTTTCACTGTGATGTGCAAGACGTTGCAGGAGCAGCATCCATGGAGGGGATATTTGGTCTTTCCCCTGCCCCATGCCAAAGGAAAGCCAGCCAGGCTTCTCCTTCCCTCCTACCCTTCCCCCTTCTCTTCACTCAATCCTACTTTGGGACAGACAAGCGCACACTGGAAACACATGTTGGGCCGATGTCTGAGCACGTCTTCTGACCCTCCAGCACTCGCCTGCAACTTTCCATGCTCCTCCAGGCCTGGCTTGCTGGAAGCAGCCCTGATGCCTCTGCTTCTCACCAGACCACCACACTGCCCCAGCCATCACTGCCCAGGGAAGGAACAGGAAACAGAAAGCTGTACATTTGAAAGGCAGCGAACAGTGTTCCGCTGGGAGAGCTGGGCCATGCCTCTCTGCCATCCAACTCGCCAATAGGGCCAGTTCTGCCAGGCCATCTCTAACCCCCCGGGTTGGGCTGTTGTGCTCAGTGCTTAGACACACATTTGGCATGTTTATTGTTTTTTTTACTTTTTTGCTGTTTCTTGTGAAATGGGTAGCCATATAAATTTGCTGTGTTGCATTTCTAGCAGAGTAAGAAATCATATTTATTCTACCTTACAGAATATCTGAAATATTAAATCAATTGACAATAGTTAAGAAATTAGAAAATGTATCCACCACCCAGAGTACAAATTAATTATACATTTTTTCAAATACACTAAAGCAGGGTTCCCCAACTCCTGGGCCATGGGCTGTCAGGAACCAGTCCACACAAGCGAATGAAGCCCCATCCACGGACACACAGAATCTAGGCAGTGCATGAAACTACACACACACACACACACACACACATACGGTCCACAAAAAACCCTGCCTTCCACAGATCTTGTTCCTGACACTCAAAAGGCTGGGGGTCACTGCATTAAAGTATATCAGTAGCAAAAGAAAGAACGTTTGATTCACTATGTACAGTAATAATGGAATCTAGTCCCAATTAAGTGGTAATATAATTTGTTTGAAAATAACATCAATTGATTTCCTTCCAAAGTAATAGATGCCAAAGCCTAACCAATTTTACACACCTTGAGGGTGCCCTTGGGCAATGCTGTATTAAGTGGGAAATTTACTACTTTAACTCCGGTACAGCTAAGAAAGACTTAAACCTATTTCACTTATGGCCTGGGGATGAATTGAAGGCAATGTCATGGGGACAGAACAGAAAAAAAAAGTCTATTATTGGGTGCAAATAAAGACAGTCTTTGGGAGGCACAAAACTATCTATTAAAGATGGACTGAAGAAACATAATTTACATAAACACTGCAGTACACCACAAATTAGATACATCATAATTTCTTATCAATTTTTAAAGTTCTTTGGACATTAAAAACATGGAGGAATACATTCTAGTAATATGATGGTTCAAGAAAAGTTTTTCAATGTGATCATTAAAAAAACATATGTTAACAATAAATGATCATTAAAAAACAGATGTCAACTTCTCCTGGCTTTACCAGAAGCCTATAGATCAGAATCATTTTATTTCTCAGACTAGGAATGCCACTTTGTTCCTGTACAAAGAAGCACCTACTTCTCCATAACAAATGCTAAGAATATTTCATATGTATCCTTATTTAGAAATCAATGACAATTGAAAGATTCAATGGAATCTTTCTCCAGCCTTCTGCCAGTTTGGGATTACTTCATTGTCACACAGGCCTTATGTAAAAGCATTTCTCATACAATGTATGATAGGCTTATTTATATACTGTAGATCCTTTTCTTTTTTGGATTTTATTGAGGGGCATATCTAATTAGTTGTATCAGATATTTATGAGTCTATTGTTGTTTGGTAGGAAACTGAAAATATCTGATATCCCAGTTACACATGATCAAGAATAGGTGGACTCTGCCCAGTATTGGGTTTCAATTATCTTTACTATCGGTTCGCTATTGGGAATGCACTATTGTAGTAGCTTCTGTGCATGTGCAGAGACATCCAGGTGGTGGGCGGAGCCTCCCGCCGCCACTGCTACTGGTTCGCCCAATCCGGGGCGAACCGGTAGCAACCCACCACTGACTCTGCTTTTGTTTCATTGTTAAAAAGAAACGTTTAGCTGTTTTGGGATTTCCTAAATGAGACTTTATGAAAACAGTATATCTGAATAGTATGCTTATTTTTAAGTTTACTAACTGAAATCTTCATATGACTGTGGGATGATCCCACACTTTCAGTTCAAATACAACACAAATCACTTTTATAGGCACTAATATACTCTATAGTCTGTGCCTTATATAATCTACATTAATATTGCCTAAAAAGGACTGGGTGGGGATACATAATGAACAAATTTTAAAATTATATTACTAGGTTACATTAAAAAAATTTGGCTTTTGATCCAGTGTTTAGTTTGGGAATTGAGTTTTATTTATGGCTTGTTGTTTATAAGCTTAGGGAGAATAAAAATTAAACACTGCTTTTTCTATGACTAAAGAACCATACATAGGGAGAAGGATGTACATATGTGGGAAGAGAAAGAAAGACTGCATGGAATAATGGAAAATGTACTGTAATATTTTAATGATTTATAATTATATCTTGTAAATTAATACTTGGGATTACAGATTCCGTGATAATTTCATTTATTTAACATGTAATGTCTCCAAGAATTGTTTGTATACTGAAAAGTAATTAGGCATTTGTTTGTTTGTTTGTTTGGGCAACAACTTCAGGAAGTTCCTTCTTCTCTCATACTGGGTTCCTCACTACATTTGAGGCTCAGTATTTGCATTCCCCTGACTGATAGGACTGATGGAACAGAATTAGGTGAGGTATTTAGTGCTATCCATTAGCAAACATTGTTTTCTTCTTTAGGCCAGCCATCATGTCATTTTGTTAACATTATGTTACGTGGGAGGCAAAATGACAGAATACAAGCTTCAGTGTAATTTAGCCTTTCAATCACTGTTGTAGCCTGCATGAACGCACAGCTCCTGCCGCTAGCTTTCTAGACTTTCTTAGCCCATTTCATTTCTTACTACTGTGCAATGGATGATGATTTACTACTGAACAATAAACTGTTTTCATCACAATTTGCCCTGTAGAAATTTTCTTTTAATGTGTATATTTTTACTCTGTAAAGGAACTGCCCTTATAGTCAGGTTTTCCCTCTGGCCCAGTTGATAAAGTTACCTTTTCTACCTTCATGCTTCATTTCATTTCCTGATCATAAATTATAGAGCATATAATAAACCTTGTCCTGTAACTTCCTAGCATTTCACTATCTTTGCTCATATAACCTTTACCAGGACCAACAAAACTGAGTAATTCAACTGTGAGACCTCAAAAAAATGACCCTGTTGCCTCAAGTCATCTTCAAGGCATTGGAAGAATGGAAGGATCCAATTTTTAGGAACTAGTTTTATTGTATCTTCCTCTTATTTGATTTTTCTGTAGTTATTGTGATGTATTTTACCTGACTTCTCTGCCGAAAGCAGTTCACCATTATCATTTCCTATTATAAACTTCGAGAAGCAGTCTAAATACATCAGGTCCCTCTACATAGACCTTTGGAGAGGTAGATAAAATCATGGCAACTGGACCAAATTTTCATTTTGACTGAAGTAGTTATTTGGATGAGTAATGAAACACCTCAGTTTTAATAAACTTTGGTCAGGTTGCCATGATTTAGATACTTTTGTCCTGGAGACTGAGTCTTCATTTACATGTTGTTTTTTATTTTGGGGAGAAACCCCCTGCAGTCTGTATGGCAAGAGTTGGTTCACTCCAATGACTCTCTGACTCTCTGCCTATCCAAAATATTCATTTTGACTGAAGAAGTTATTTGGATGAGTAATGAAATGTCTCAGTTTTAATAAATTTTGGTCCAGTTGTCATGATTTAATCTTTTTAGATACTTTTGGCCTGGAGACTGAGTATTCATTTACATGTTTAGAGAAGTTCCTATATTTGGTTGTTCCACCAAAATCAAGGAAGAACAGCAAACATAATGTAGGTCTTCATCTGTTATATTTAATACCTGACTATCAATAACAAGTAAATCAAAATTCAGAATGAGGACATCTTCTGTTTTGTTTATTTACAATATTGGAAACATTTAGAATAAAAACATTCAAAGATAAGGTTGACAATTGCTTCTTAATCTGCATTTAATTGCATCTAACATTGTGTCTTAATAAGAATTATTTTGCTATGGTTTTGTAGTGATATTCCTCTTCAGTGTTATTTTCCAACCTTAGCGACTTCCAGAGGAGTGGAATTCCAGTGTTTTCTGGCCATAGGCTTGACCCTTCTGATACTTCCACAGATTCTTTGAGAAAGCTCATCTATTCCTAAATATGAATATGCCAAAAAGGTGTTGACATAATATGTGTTAGAAGACAATTAAAAATACAATATACTGATATAGGCTTTCACAGCTGGCAGCAATGATCTTTCCTGTTGAAAGACCATGTTTTAGTTTTCTTTTTTTCTGACATTTCACTACATTTATGATTGATATCTTCAGGCAGAGTGAACTGCTTTATGGTATATCTCTTGAGAGCTTACAAGCAATTGAACCTGGCGGACTGGTTTCATGTATGTGAACCTAGAAAGCTGATCTCTGATCCAAGACTTCAAGAAAGCTGGTTGAAAAAAGTGATATTTCCATCAAACCAGCATCTCAGCTAGTTTGAAATGTTAGCCCTTATGGGATTCAGTGAGGACAAATAATACATTGCAGAATATGATTTGACATTGTCCATCAGTTGTTTCCCTCCAATAGTAGTGATACTTAACTAGGTAGCTTTCCGAGAGGTGGCCAACTTCTAAATGTATTTTAGCAGTAATAAATGAACAGAGATTGAAGACATCATTAGCTTCATTTTCAAATGCATGATCCAAGTGATATTCACTTTCTCATCCTATTTCCAACTCTTTGACCTATACAAGTTCCCTGTGACTCTAAACATTTGCCCCAAAATACTTGTAGACGAGATGTTGATTTCCTATTTGATTAAGGGAGAAAGAGTCAGTCTGGTCTAGTGATTATAGCATCAGGCTAGAACTCATGAGACTGTGAGTTCTAATCCCACTTTAGGCATGAAAGCCAGATGGTGACTTTGGGCAAGTCACTCTCTCTAAGCCCAACCCACCTCATAGGGTGTTGAAAATAGGAGGAGGAAGTGTGATGCAAGTTTACCCCGAGTTACTTATAAAATAATAAATGTGGGATAAAAATGAATAATGAATATAATCCCACTGAGCAACAATCTACCAATTACTGGAGCTTTTTATCTCAAATTATTAGATTGACACCCTCAAATATTTGAAAGAGGACATTGCTTTATATGCTGGATTCTTCTATACACAGTGTATTTAATATTTTACTTTTGAAACCACTCAACTCCAGCACAACTCTGAGAGGCTTATAGGGTAGTTAAAGATAATTAAAAAGAAATAATATATACCAAAGAAAATACAGTAAACTATTAACTTCTCTTTTTCACTGTCATCACTCTAGTTAGCATTCTTCTAAGCCGGATCTCAGCCCATATGCCATAGTCCTGATATAGATAAGTACCAAGACTTTACATTCACTAAAATAAGGAAGAAAAAATGGTATGACATAGTTAATATCATTCCTAAAAAACTAAATAAGAAGCAGGGCACTAGACTGCCCCATCTGAAATCATATTTAACCTATGGAGACACTGTCTTTGCAAAGATGTTAACAATGTTAGCACTATCAATCATCTGAAGAGAAGTCTTTTCATATTCTTCCTCTTATAATTCAACAAACAGTACTGAAAACTAATTGTGAGCACTATGTATGCAACATGAAGCTGTTTTTACAGCCATTAATATATGTTTCAATCAAGACCAAAGATACTATGCCCCTTATGTAATTTGCTCTGGAAAAGCTTTGTCAGTTCCATCCAGTCCTCAGACTTATTTAAAGGAAGTTTGGAGAGGATAACCAAAAAATTAATTGGGCAATAGAGGGCTTCCACTTAATTGATTTTTTAATAGATTGGACATATCACGTTATGTTTCCAGTGTAGTACAATTGTAGTACAAAACTATCCTCTTTAGGAAAAAACAAGGGTTACTAAATTGATGAAAACACTTGTGGATATTCAACTTAGATATTCCTTGCTGGTCTTTTTCATAGGAAAAAAATGTCTTAGCTTTCAAACATTGCTTCTATTAGCAGCAAGCTGAAATAATTATTCAAGGGAAGAGTCACAGATACAGTATCTTCCCTAAACCTGGTCTGTTGTCAAATAGGGATTCATCAGACAGATAATTATAGAACTAATCTGGGTTAGTTGTTGCCATTGGTTGGTATTTCTCATCTGATATACAGTATATGTCATTTAAAATTTCTGTTATGTTATTTTAATCTTGTTTTTAAGTATTGTTAATTGCCCAAGAGACATTATTTTGAGATGCAAAGTCATGCAAACTGAATAATACCAAAAATAACTAACATAGATACTTCTATTGCTTGAGTATGTGTTTTGGAAAAAAAAGAGGGAAACACATACTGACAACATCCAAATTTGGTACATAATTCAAATCATTTCAACATCTTTCAACCATACTACTCTTCCCAAAACTATATAAACTAACCTATGTGTATTAAACTGAAGTAGGGTGATTATGGGTCAAGCTCATATCTCACCATCATTTTATACTTCAAATATATTGTGATTGACAGTTTCTAAAAACTTCCTTTGGGATGTCAAATAAAGGGGAAAAAAGTTAAATGCATCTTAGATCAGATCATGAAAGATGTACTTAATATTTTTAGCTATCCTTACCAATTAATTTGCTAATTTGCGGTTTTCTACCTCTTCATTGCAAAATTCTTGCAGATAACTCATATCTGTATTACTAATAGTTGCGGATTGTTTGAAAAAAATAGTGTAGATTTTGAATCATCGTGAATCATATCTATTTCTGTATGGAATGCAATGATGACTACCTGGGCATAATGTCAAAGTGACTATATAACTCCTCTGATTTCATTTCCGGGGTATGTCTCAATTTTTAATCATAATTTTATATCTAGCATTAGAGAAAGCAGTACCAATTTGGAAGATGATAGACTGGAAATATAATTTTCACCCTCCTTCAATTATAAATGTGCATTACAAGTTAACCCTGGTTGAAATTTGTAGAATTTTGGAAGTGGGACAGGATCATAGGCTAGTAGGAAATTATTATCAGGTTTTAACTCATTTCAGTTGTTGTGAGAGAATTTGGATCATCTAAAAGTGTGGAATGGCAGAATACTCAATTAAAATACCTCTGGTTTCACATTTTAGGAAAAGCCACTACTGGGAATTAAAATTATTGAAGGTACAATTTATTGATAACAATTGATTAGTAGTTTCTCTAAAATGTTTTGTTTTTAAATTAAAGTGGGCATGACATTTTTTGTAAATATCAAAAGCCGGGGATGATTTGCAAGAAAAATGTTATGGACAGATTTAATAAAGATATGCTTTATTTTCATTATTGTGATGATTATTTATGCGCAATACAATAGATAACCTAGACTATTTCATTGTTGAAACCTGTGAATTTTATGAAATAGGTTTTATAAACTCTCTAGTTAATCTTGCTAAAATAGGATTGGATTAATTTCTGAATTCTTCATCAGTTCATACAGCACAACTCAATGGGGTCATTAGTCAGTAAGCAGGGTCAATATGAAGTTGTATCAGAAATCTGTTTCATTTTGCCACCCATAGTCAGATATCTTCATGACAAAAAGAACTCTTGTCAATATTCCTCATCATTATTGGGAACTTTTTGTAAGCTACAAAAGGCATGCTAACATAGGACTATGTTCCTAATGGAAGTGCTATCATTTGCTTAAAATCAGAATGAGTATGAGGAAAATACTCATGCTTCCATTTGGATGGGATAGCAGGTACTTTTCCTATAGAAACATCACCCAGCTTTGAACACGAAAGACCCAAGAGGGTAGCAGCATGAAAAAACAAGTGTATTTCTCTCCCATATCTACATTTCTTCCTCTTTTTTCATTACTTTCAAAATAATTCATTCTGTGTCAGATGAAGCAGGAGTTTTATATTTCTATGGACCAATGCCAGATTCTTCCCTTGGTAGGAATGAAAGGACGGTTGGGTTGGCAGGAGGTTGGGGAGATTATTTTTTTAATCAGAGATCAAGAAGCACTCATAGAAGAGATCAAATATAAATCAAATATTAAAAAAAATGTTTTTGCTAGTTTAACTGTAATTTACATATATTCCCAATTTTTGCTCAAAATGGCTACAATATAATTTAAACTTTAAGAATGGGCATAATACCTGTTATGCTAGCCATGCTGCAGCTTTTATTTTCTTAATATTCCTCAGAAATTTCATTCCAGAAGTTTGTTGATTGGCATTTCACTTTTTAACACATACAACTCATGCAAACTACCATAGGAAGAGCAGCATAGATAAGAAAGCCATTTTACTTCATTTTGTTGTTTTGAGAATCATTTCCTCTACAGCCAGGAATGGTTTTCACTTACCTTCCCTACCGGTTGTCAAATGCGAGAGTGCGCTAAAACAACTAAAATTCATGCAAAATATTATAACAATGAAAATATTGAAGGGTATGATTTAGTTGCACTCATAGATCCTCTCACAAAAAACTTTAAAAGAAACTTGAAAGAATCAAATCAAATCTTTATTACCGTCATAGACCAGCAAAAATTCTTGAAGGGAATTTTATCAGATACAGTAACTTGTAATGAGAATAGGAGCATTTATTGAGTTCACAAGAAAATTACACATATTCCATGATTTCCCTGGTTGATGAAGAACAATCTATTGATCCAGTTTGATTAAAGTTTGATTAAAGGTGAGTAGGCTCTCAGTCTATGAACGTGCTGCTTTGCCCTATCATACTTTGTAGAAATTAGACATAATATACTAAGAAAAGTCTCTGGAGCTAAAAGAGGAATTCAGTGTACAACAAATTGGTCAGAAAAAATTACAAGTGTTCTATTTTTCCTTCTGAAATAATATATCAGGCACATTTGTATTTTAAAGAATAGGCTGTCCCTTGTCCTTGTGTGATAAGCTATAAGTCACATCTGTGTTGTGGCTAGGCCACATTAGCATCTCTTTTCCTTCATCTGTTCCTAGTTGTCTCAATGTCTTTTGATGTGTGGGTAGGATCTGCTTCCTGCACAAAGGGATATTTTCTCCTTATTTTTTAAGACTTACTTGGCTCTAACCATTCCATGCTTTTAACAAATTAACTGCAGAAACTTTATACCGTAGCGTAATCACTTACTTGTTCTATATAAATTTGCACTCATAACAATTTAAATCAGGATGTTTATATTTGAATAGATTACTATTTACACTTTCAACTTTCAAGAGCCGTGATACTGCAGTGGTTAGAATGCAGTATTACAGGCTGACTCTCCGCACAGCCAGGAATTCGATCCTGATCGTCTCAAAGTTGACTCAGTGTTCCATGCTTCCGAGGTCAGTAAAATGAAGACCCAGATTGTTGAGGGCAATATTCTGACTCTGTGAACAGCCTAGAGAGAACTGTAAAGCACTATGAAGCAGTATATAAGTTTAAGTGCTATTGCTAATTGCTATTACTTGTTTGTGTTCCCTGCACAGGTAGGTTCTTCCCAATTCAGACCAGATTGCCTGAACCGGGAGCAACCCACTGGTGATGTCACTGAATTGGATTGACCAGTGCCAGACCATGGGGGCTGCCATCTTTTTTTGTGATTTTTTAGCGAATTTTTATTGTTTTGAGGTATTTTCCTGTTCTGCTGTTTGTAAAAGGGACCTCCCACCTGCCCCTGGATCTATACCGACCTTTATTCCTTTGCCCAAAGCACAGCTCCTCAGCTGTGTTTTGGGCTGATTCTAACTATGGAGCATTCACGGATGTAAAACTGCACGAGGGGATGCATGCGCGCAAGTGGAGCGAGTGAGCGTGCGCAAAACGTCACGATGCGAACCAGTGGTGATGGTAAGTGGAATCCACCCCTGGTTCCCTGGCTGAAAACATGTAATCTAAATCTGGTTTTAGAGACCTCTGCAAACTAACTTCACTAAGCTTCTTTGTAAAGCAAAGCCTTGAAGTAAACATATGTAACAAGCAACATAACATTCTTATCATTAAGAAAGTCTCAACAAACAGTGGATTTTTAACGCATTATAGGTAAATCTTGCTTAACAATTGCCCTGTTAGCAACTTTCAGAGACCACTGAAAATGTACTATAAAACTAGTTCCGGCACTTTGGGCCATTGCCAGTGTTCCGCAATGATGTGATCATCTTTTGCTCATTTCCCAGCCAGCTACTGGCAAGCTTCTTTGCTGTGATGCTGAAGCATGCTTTTGGAACTGTAACAGAGGGAGTCTATCTCCGGACCAGATCAGACGGAA
>JANHGD010003181.1:11116-27682 GCA_027560375.1 Imantodes cenchoa
TGGAACCTTTCGGGTTCCATCAGGCGCCTGGGGCGGTACCATCTTACCGGTTCCGCCTCCCTGCGGCGGGGGGCAGCAGTAGAGAAATCCAGGCGAAGGAGTGAATGGTCTGACCATGACAGGGGGTCAATGACTATATCCCCCATCCTCAAACCATTTAACCACTGACCAGAGGCAAAAACCAGGTCCAGCGTGTTTCCCCCCGTGTGCGTGGGACCAGTAATTAATTGGGTCAGGTCCATGGCCGTCATGGAAGCCATGAACTCCCGAGCTACCTCTGACGTCTCGCCCACGGATGGCAGATTGAAATCCCCCATGACGATGAGTCTGGGGATATCCACTGCCACCGCGGCGATAACGCCAAGGAGCTCGGGTAGGGCCGCTGTCACGTGGCAGGGAGCCAGGTACGTGATCAGCACACCCATCTGCCCACCCTGGCCCCACGTCACAAGGAGGGATTCACAGCCAGCCGTCTGAGGTACAGTGGTCTCCCTCGGCCTAAGACTCTCTCTGATTACAACCGCTACTCCCCCGCCCCTCCCGGCTGATCTCGACTGGTGGAATGCTAAGAAACCTGGTGGGCACATTGAGACCAGGGGGACTCCCCCCTCTGGGCCCAACCAGGTCTCGGTAACACCTGCCAGGTCCGCCCCCCTCTCCTGAATAAGATCACAGATGAGGGGGGCCTTATTAACAATGGACCTGGCATTGCATAACAGCAGTCGAAACCCCGGGCCCTGAGGCTCCCGACCACCTGGAAAACGGGCAGAACTTAGAGGGACTTTGTCATTATAAAGTTAGTTTTGCATGATTCAGCAGTTTCCCTGTGTGATTATCCACATCGAGTCTGTCTTTCATGCTTCTCCTAAACTGGGGTCTGTCCCTGAGGTAGCGGCTATATATATACAACTAAAAATTTGATTGACAGACTTAGCCCTTTTGTGATTGGATGACAACACCCATTCTGAATGCTAGCTCCAACCTACGAGAAGGGGTGTATCAGGTAAGTCAACGCCCATTCTCCTTAAGCCCAGCCAAATCAGCGACATTGGCTATAAAATCTGGCTGAGGAATAGCTGGTGCTATGATGTGTGGAAGTAAAGCAGCCAAAAAGAGACATTTTTCTCTAGCAGTACTCACTAAGTAGGAGCACTAGGAGTAGCAGTACTAAGACTCATAAGAAGTAGTTGGATTTGCAACTGGAGTAACAGTAGGAGTAGTAGCAGTGGGGAAAGGTGGAATAGTGGTCAGTAATGAGTAATAGCTTGTGAATTCTTGTGTCCGTGTGTTGTCTAGGGACCTGTGTTGTGTTGGCACTTTTGTGTTTGAGGCCACTGAACTGGGTATACTTAAAAGACTCAGTGACACTTGGACATAATGAAGAGTATTCATATCATAGGATTGTCTGCGTGCTCATATGGTTGAATTATTTTATTCAAGGGACAGGAGCAGTAAGAAGAGAAACTACAGATGCTTTAATTTTAGGCTAGTGCTTGTAATGCATTGCATGGGCTAGAACATTGCCTTAGAGCTTAAGTAGAACAGTTGCACATATTTTATCTTACTTCTCCTATAGCCTCATTGTCACCATATCCTGGACAAAAATATAAGCTTTTTGAAATAAGTACATAAAAGAGGCAGGGGGAAAGATTGCAGCAAAAAGACTTTTTGAAAAAGAAAATTGCTTTCAGTACAAATCAGGACTGATTAACAGGGGGAAATATCTAACTAAGACAAACATCCAAGCAGCTAATTCAAACTGAACCCACCCTACAGTCCAGAATATTTTCTTTAAAAATTTCACCTGATAGATGTAGAAGGAGCCAGGGGAAAGAGTTATATAAAATTGTTATATAGACACACAAACCTAGTTCAACTCCCTTGAATGCTGTTGACCCTTATCTAACTTTAACCAGGTACTGATCATTAATTGGGAAGATTCCTATGCATAGACATTTAGCAATAAATTAGCTAATTTGAACCTTCATGTATGAACCTGATTTATCACGCCTGACATAGATGCCTTCTTGAATATATTTTTTTCTTATATGATTTTCCTAATTGGCACATTTTAATACAATAACTATTTTAAAATTCAAATAATTTAAACAAAGAAAAATTTCCCTCTTTTAATTTTAGTTTGCAAATTTATGTTAAAATGTGAAATAAATATGTCTCATTTTTAAATTTTGTTTTAATTGGCACTGAGCCAGTAATATCATATAGCATATAACAGCCATGCAATAATCAAATACTAAATATAAATGTTTTCATGATACAGTTGATTATATCTGCAATATACTTACAAATGACTGTTTTAGGAGCCGAGGTGGCTCAGTAGTTAGAGTGCAGTACTGTAGGCCACTGAAACTGGCTGCTAGTTCAGCAGTTCAGCAGATCAAATCTCACCAGGCTCAAGGTTGACTCTGCCTTCCGTCCTTCCGAGGTGGATAAAATAGAATAGAATTCTTTATTGGCCAAGTGTGATTGGACAAATGAGGACCCAGATTGTTGGAAGCAATATGCTGATTCTGTAAACTGCTTTACAGAAGAAAGAGGGCTGTAAAGCACTATGAAGAGGTATATAAATCTAAGTGCTATTGCTATTCTATGGTATCACTTTATGCACTTGCTTATCAAATGTTGCTCAGATGCTGTGCTTGTATGTCCGTTTTGTTTTCTTTTTAAAAAGGCCTATCAAAGTATTGATCCCAAAGACATTTCAAAACCCTCTAAAAGATTATGCAAGTATTTCAATTTACTTCCCTATTGTTCAGATTTAAAAAGCACAGCTTGGCATCAGAGCTATGTATTCAAAATACATAGAAAGGCTTGCAAAACAATTAAGCAGAAATATAAACTATTTCAATATAGTCTGTAGCTATTAAAATTTGAAATCCTCAAATAATTTTAAGAAGAACACTTCATTTAAGCTGAAGGTCTACTGGGAGCCACAGTGACATAATAGCAATAGCACTTAGACTTATATACCACTTTAAAGTGCTTTACAGCCTTCTCTAAGTTGTTTACAGAGTCAGCATATTGCCCCCAACAATCTGGGTCCTCGTTTTACCAACCTCAGAAGGATGGAAGGCTTGGAGCCAGTAAGACTCGAACTGCCAAACTGCTGGCAGCTGGCAGTCAGCACAAGTAGCCTGCAGTACTATCTTCTAACCACTGCACCACCACGGCTCTTAATCTTAATAATCCTGAAATTATAGAAATTATAAAAATAAATTTTACATATGAATACACTCTTCCACACTCCTTCTACTGACTGCTAAAGTATATTGGAAGGATACAATCTGATGAACCACATTACAGGCACTCCTTGGTTTAGGACTACAATTGGGACGAGAATTCTTTGTTGCTAAGCAAAGCAGTTGTTAAGCCTGATTTTATGAACTTTTTTTTTGCCATGGTTGTTAAGTGAATTATTGAAGTTGTTAAGTAAATCATGCAGTCATTAAGAGAATCAAGATTCTGCCGTTGGCTTTGCCTGTTGGTAGCTAGTTGGGAAGGTCACAAATGGCAATCACATGACCCTGGGATGTTGAAACTGTTGTAACTTCATGCCAGTTGCCAAGTACCTGAATTTTGATCATGTGACTATGGGATGTTGCAATGATCATAGGTGTGAGAATCAGTCTTAAATCAGTTTTTCTAATGAGAATGCAATTTTGAATTTTCATTAAACAAGTGGCTGTGTAGCAAAGATAACCTACACAGAATACCTTCCTTATACCATTTCAATTTTTGGAGTAGTTTAGAGATCTTAAGTACCGCATTTTTCAGAGTATAAGACACACCTTTGTTTTGGGGGAGAAAAATAGGGGAAAAAATCTACCTACCAGGTAGTCATCTGACTAGCGTCCTTAATCTGTTCAGCTTCAGCACATTCTTTTATCCCCTGGTTAGGGCTGAAAAAATCTTCTTCAAAGCAAGTATGAATGAAAACAAACCTGCAAAGACTTAGGGCTGGAAAAAAAAACTTCTTCAGAGAGAGTAGGAATAAAAAAGCCTGCAAGCCGGGAAGATCATTAGCACCTCATTAGGGCTGGAAAAAAAAGCTTTGAAAAAGCTACATTCGGAGTATAAAACGCACCCAAATTTTCAGCCTCTTTTAGGGAGGAAAAAGGTGCGTCATACTCCAAAAAATATGGTATTTTTAAATTAAACTCACCTTTTTGTTTGTATTAGATACAAATATTTATACAAACTTACTGAAGTATTTTCAATTATTCTATTGGTTGTGATGATTATAGCAAAAATACAAATTGTTAAATTATTATTAATGGTATAATCTGTATTCCTTGAAGAAGGCATAAATTAAACCAGATTAGGTAACTATGCAAATGTAGATTCTTAAAATGTAGTGCCAACTTCCTTATTTATGTAACAGTCTAGATATAATGCAAGATGGTCTTCGACATTCATTTAAAAGTTAATTAGTGCTCATACTAATTATGCTTACTGACTTTAAGCAGCCATTTGTCATTTATATAATCTCACTAGCACAATTATTCATCCAACCCGTACATTCTCTTTTATTAATATAGAGCAAGTGGCCATTGCAGCTAGCAGATCCTTTGCACAACTTTGTTTTATGAACCATTTGCGGCCTTTCCTGGATCAGGAGTCCCTGCACTCAGTCACTCAAATCCTAGACATCTCACATTTGGACTATTGCAATGCACTTCAAGGGCCACTCTTGAAGAGCCTATGGAAGCTACAGCTGGCACAGAATGCAGCAGTACAGGCAGTTCTTGGGGTCCCAAGGGCAGCCCCTATAGTAGCACTGCTCTGCAAGCAGCACTGGTTGTTGGTCTGATTCTGGCTACAATTCAAGATGTTGGCCATCAGCTTTAAAGTCTTACATGGCATGAATCCAGTCTACTTGAGGAACTATCTCATCCCAATAGGACTGGCCCACGCTGCCTATGATGGCAGAGGGGGGATACTGTAGATCCCATCAGCCAAGGAGTTTTGACTGGCAGGATTCAGGAGAAGAGCCTTACCCCCTGAGGTGAGATTGGCTCCCATCCTCCTGATTTCATAAATGCCTTAAGACCTGGTTCTGCCAGATGGCTTGGGAACCCAATGGGGGCCTTCCAACCAACCACCATAGTGGATGTGGTTGACTAATTACAATCTAGCCCCTTCTTCCTCCCTTCATGTGTCTGGTTCTCTTCTTTGCCATCTTGTGTCCATGATTTTATCTGTTAATGTTTATTCAATCAATTATATGGATTACATTAGTCAGCCAATTCAGGAAGCCTATTAGATATTGGAAGAAAGTGTGAGTAGTATATGGAGGTTTGGAGATGCAGTAAGCCTTGGGCAGTTTCATTAGGAAAAATTTCATCAGGGGTGTCTTTATTAAAGGAATAGGAACTTGCTCAACTTGAATGTCTCCCTTTTCACATGGCTTTCCCACCCCAAACTGAACTTAAAAATCAATACCCAGTATGACTACAGAGAAGCTTATTCTAAGTCCATCTCAATTCTGGGAAGCAGCCAATGTGATGTACCAGTGCCTGGACGATGTGAGGGTCTGGATGGGGAGGAACAGGCTCAAGCTCAACCCGGACAAGACTGAGGTCCTGTGGTTATTGCCTCCTAAGGACTATTCCGACTGTCCCTCCTTGGTTCTTGGGGGAGAGAAATTAACTCCCTCAGAGCATGCTTGCAATTTGGGTGTTCTCCTAGATCCACAGCTAAAATTGGACCAACATCTTGCGACTGTGGCTAGGGGAACCTTTGCACAGGTTTGCCTGGTGCACCAATTGCAACCCTACTTGGAGCAGGAGGCTCTACTCACAGTTACTCACGCCCTCATCACCTCACAGCTTGACTGTTGTAATGCACTCTACATGGGGCTACCCTTGAAAAGTGTTCAGAGTCTGCAGTTAGTTCAAAACACAGCTGTGCAAGCTGTGGTGAATACACCGAGATTCACCCACATAACACCTATCTTTTGCCAGCTGCATTGGCTATCTATTGGTCTCCGGGCACAATTCAATGTGTTGGTTATCACCTTTAAAGCCCTATATGGCATTGGACCAGGATATTTGCGGGACTGCCTGCTACCACATACCTCTCTGTGACCAGTAAGATCCCACAGAGTGGGTCTCCTCCAGGTCCTGTCAGCCAAACAATGCTGGCTGGCAGGGCCACGGGGAAGAGCCTTCTCTGTGATGGCCCCAACACTTTGAAACCAACTTCCGCCAGAGATCTGGACCTCCCTCACCCTCTTAGCCTTCCATAAAGCTCTCAAAACCTGGCTCTGCCAGCAGATCTGGGGGAGTGGGGCTGGGTAGGATTCATCAATGGTCCCCCCCTCTTATATGTTGATTGAATGTATTATTTTCTGTTAACTTTTATATTGATTTTAAATATTGTAGGATTGTTTTTAGTGATTGTTTATTGTTTCTACTTTGTTGGATGCCACCCAGAGTCCTTCGGGAGTTGGGCAGCCTAGAAGTACAATAAATAAATAAATAAATAAAATTACACTATAAGCTTGTGGACAAACATTTAAATATATAAAACACGGACATTACAATCTGATCTTAAGTACCACTTTCCTGATTTTTAAAGCATGACTATATTGGAAATTATCTAATATTCTCATCTGAAACAAAAACATGTTTTAAGTATGGTTTGTGAATAATATTACATTACATTTATAGAATAAGTATAAGTGATAATAGATAATGAGGAAACATGAGGGACAAGCTATTTTTATGTTATTGATAGAAACATTATAATCCCCTACAATTATAAATAACTTTAACTGTTGTAATTAATCTGAGTGGTCAAAGGGTACTTGTTTTTGCTTTCTGTTTTTGTAGCATGTGAGAGAAAGAAAAATCAAAATGAAGCTACTTACTTTTGTATGTAGACTGATGAATGAGTTATTGGTGAAATTTAGTCTGTCAGGTGACCAGCTTACATTTGAAATGGATGCTGGTTCAGCTTTTGACAACAGTGAGTACATTGTACATTGTACAGTGAGTACACTGTAGCAAACATCAAGACTTCATTCTTTGTTATTCTCCATGTATTTTGTTTCTTTATACAGAAGTCATCAAAGGTAAAGAAATTAAATCCCCACTGCTGTTGTTTCACTGAATGCATTTTGAGTCCTGCAGCATTTTGGTATTTAGAATTAATAATCTTTTGTTTCAGTTGGTTGACAGCTGACTAACAAGGAGCAGATGGTTGTTGTTTTTTAAATATCAAACAGAAAGTTGGAGAAAAGTAGCTAAAGCAACAACAGTAAAGAAAATGCTCATATGTTAAATGTCACAAGGAATATATTCACATTTCAGGGATCACAAAGATAAATTGGTGACTTAATTGAAAATTACTTAATATACGACAAGAACTTTACCTAGATTGAGCCCATGATGAAGTCCTTGTGTTTTCAGTTGTTTCATATATTGACAGCATTTTAAAATGCAGAATTAGCTGAATCAAAAGTCATTTTCTCATGTAGAAAAAATAAATCAGAAAAAAATGTTGTTAGTCAATACATTTGCCTGCTAAGAGCAGAATTGGCTCTGTGTTAGAGTTCCCTCAGACAACATATGTTGGAGATAGCAATGAAAAGCTGAAATACCAAGCTTTGTGTGCCACATGGCAGCATCTTGTCACCTTAAGCTGGTATAGTGCCCTCTGCTTCAGTGGAAGATGTACTTTGAAGTAAGTTTCAGCTAGTTAAACTTGGAATATGGAATTGGAAGAGACAGCATTTGTCTTTTGCTTCAAGCACCGAAATGAAATAGACTGGCCTTGTGATATTTAGAGCTGCCAAAAGATAATAAACAACACATGAAAATTTGAGCTTTAGATCAAAATAAAATTGCCAGTAATATCTACGAGGGTGGTTCTTCTAGAATGTGAAACTAAAAACCATACAGAAATAAAAACATATTTGATATGATTTTATTTATTTATTATTTATGATAGTTTACCCAATCTTCCTTAACCTGGTAACCATTGCTCCCCACCAATACACCGTTTATGTTGTGAAAGGATTTTGAAGTTTTTGGACAACGTTAGGTTATAAAAAGTTGAGTTCGTGATAATGGAGTTTACAGGGTACTATCAGTTTTGGTGTCTCATAATTTCACTCTTATATTCTAAGAGAATATAATTTAGGAATTCCATCACAAATAATGATGCTTCTCTATGAAGGAGTAATAGCAATAGCTATAGCACTTATATACCGCTTCACAGTGTTTTACAGCCCTCTCTGAGCACTTTTACAGAGTCAGCATAATGCCCCCAACAATCTGGATCCTCATTTTACCAACCTCGGAAGCATGGAAGGCTGAGTCAACCTACAGATAAGCTCTCATCATAGACCCAGAGCTTGTGAATCAATTATAGACAGCTGTAGAATTAAGCATGATCTTGTGGCTCCTGTTTTGAGTTATTTTATCTTGCTTTCTGTTTCAATCCCAGACCTCAAAATGGTTTTTGATTCTGTTCTGCAAAGACTCAAGTGATCTCTAATGCATTATTTCACTATAGAAAACTTTTGAACAGCAGATATATGCAATGTTCTTTGTTCGTCCTCCATATCATTCAAGTAAGGTTAGCATTGATAAAACCCACTATCTGAAGTAGCTCTGTTTTTATCATAGGTACCTGGCAGTGTGAGAAATATGTTAGGAATTTACCTAGTAAATTATTAACTGGATAAATGTATGAGCATTCAGTTTCAAGTTCTTATGTACAATGATATGGTGGGGCAGTACAAGTCATGGAATATAGAAGTATTCTTAAAATCAGTATAATTTTTAGATAACAATTTCAATGGTATTAACTATGTTACCTCTACAACCACCAATGGACTTTACATAAGTATTGAGATGGGGGAAAACAGATAATGATAAAACCTTCCAAATAATGCAAAAGCAAATGTTACAAAACTAGAAATATAGATTTCATTGAAAGGCCTCCTGATTTACTCTTGAGTTCAACTTGTCCATAAAAGGAAGCAAATATAAAATTCAGGTCCAGCTTTCTTTCATTGATAGATGTCAAGAAGTTGAACTAACAATGAAAACTTGTTTGTTGACCAAAAACTGGAGGTAATCAGTCTTTCCATACGATGAGAATATAATAGTTGGAAATATGGTATGTTGGTAAAAGAACATTTCAAAGTCACTATTCAGGGACTGGTAAACTTTCAGCTAACTGCAGCTGCAGTTAATGATTTGAGAGTGGATAAGAGAGGAGGCAAAGTTTTCAGGAATGTTTTTTTAATTTGGGAATGAATTTAGTTTATATTTTCTTGTTATAAACCTGGGATAAGCCTGTTCTGTAGAGCTACAAAAGTTAAGAATATTAGAGAAGTGTTTGGAATGCTTCTTTGGAATGATTTTTGAAGAAAGGCCTTTTAGAATAGTTGAATGATCTCTAGTCTTATTTGCAGCTTTGTTTTAATGCAGGTGTTCTGATTTTGAAAAAAAGGGCTTTTTCCCTGCTTAAGTGACTGTCCCTGTTGTCCAAAAAAACCAATAAGCTGTAGCCCCTATTGTTACCAAGCAGCTATTGTTGAAATTTAATAAGATTTTAGTATCTTATTTCAAATATATCATGAGCGATATTTCTTGATTTTGTCTTTGAAATTGCCAGAGTTTGAACCATTTGATACGATTTCTAATTTTGCTTCTCAGATTCTAATGGTAAGAATTGCAAAATAATTGTATCCTTAGTGAGTTAGGTTATTAAATTTGAGTTCATACAAAATCCTTCTTGGGCTGCTGCTATACAGCTAATGAGAAACTATTGTGCAAAATGAAGCAATTTGCTGCTAGCTATACCTAATGTGTACAATGAAAAGTTCGTTGGGAGCAGCAAATAGATTTGTCAGCATCTACTTCACTATCCAAAACTGCAGGCAGCCAAAATGTTTGCATATATAAGGAAGTTATATTAAATATTAGTCTCAACTTTTCTAAGAGTAGTCATATTCATATTGATTGAACTGTGTGTGTGTGTTTGTGTATGATACCTGTCAGAGGATATGCACAGTTTTAAAAATTATATGTGAGTGTAAATAAAGTATCAGCCCTAACACCCCAGGGCTGCCACTTTGGGGGGACAGGAAGCCGTCAGCCGACCCACCTGGCCACACAGAGTGTTGCCCAACCGAGAGCCTTGGCTGCTGCCATTCCTGCTGTGATCCCAGGGACATAGATATTTCCACTGCTCTAGCTGCCGCCATGATCGCTATGCCCAATGATATCCTCCCCAATGCTCAGTTGAGAGGCGGGTCTGATGCTCAGTTGAGAGGTGGGGCTGGGAGAAAACCTGCACTTTGGAAAGCCGGGAAACTGCTAGAGACTTGGCTAACCAGGATTAGATTGTCAGCTAGCTGGGGAGCAGACTGGGGGTGGAGTTGGGGTGGGGCATTTTCATGGGATGGTGGCAGGAGGCTTTAAAAGGTTGTGGGGAGCAATGCGCACTAGCACTGACAATACTTTGACATTCTATGGTTGTTTGTCAGATCGTGCCAGAGCAAGACAAAAAACCTCTAGACACAAAAAGTATTTTTTTGAGGTTTTTATTTCTGCGCCATTCCTGACATACAGTGTAAACTATTCACTCATACATTTGATTGGCTACTATTGGCCTTTCAAACAAAGGCAAGAGAAAGCATTTGATTCACAATTACTCAAGTATTTATCTGCATACTTATAAAAGTTAAGATCTTTATTTGAATGTTGAAAACACAAACATAACAGGAACAGGCGGTATATGAATTTAATAAATAAAAATAAATAAAAACAGACTTTGTTAGCGCTAACAATTTTCTATCTTTGCAGAAAAATTATGTTCACTAAATAGGATCTGGGGAAATCTTGAGCAGTAGTATTTGGAAAGAGTTATTTCTAAAGCAAGCTGCCACAATACATTTCTTAGTTGTCCACTGGGACTTTTGCAATAACAGGAAGTTCTGTTATAGTTCTGGTTATAGTTCTGGTTGATGGCATAATATTAATTTTCATTAATTCTTTTTTCTTTGGGAAATCTTTAAAAACTTCTGGAAATTGAAGCCCAATCATTTCAATTCTAATACATTTGCTTAAATATTCTGTGATAATGAATATTAAATATTAAATAAGTGTTTACTGTCATTTATAAAGAAAATATTTTTATTTATTTATATCCTCTTTATTATTCTTACAAATAACTCAAGGTGGCAAACATATCCAGCACATCTTGCTCCTATTTTTTCACAATATAACGCCATGAGGTGGGTTGGGCTAAGAGAGTGTGATTGGTCCGAGGTCGCCTAACTGGCTTTCACTGCTAAGGCGGGACTAGAACTCTCTTGGTCTCTTGCTTTCTAGCCCAGTGCTTTAACCACTAGAAGCACTGGTTCCAGAAGAGCAATAAAGCAATAAAACTATATATTAGAATGTGGCTTATTTAGATATTTCCACTATAGACTCAACATGTTAGAAAAATAAACAAGCTGGGTATTTGGTATAAGGATTCTTTTTAATATTGGATTTGACTGATCTGATACACAATGTTCTACAGTCTCAAAAGGTACATTTCAAGGTTCTTTGTCAGATTTGTAGCAAAGGCTTTGTTTTGAACTGACTTACCAGACACTTGAATCCTGAGATCAGACTGCTCACAGAGTGCCTGAGTTTGCTCGGAACTGTGTTTTAACAAAAACATATTTGGATATTTATTTTTTTAGACAAAACTTGGATTGTGTATCTCTGTATGCTCTCGCTGATTGATTTTGTTTTATCACAAGAGGAAGTCAATATTTTATTAAATTCAAAAGGAATGTCAGTTTAGGTTTTGATTTCCCTTTGCCTCTCTAGTGTACTATATGTATGTGTAACATTTTGCTTTTCAGAGTGCATTTGAATGAGCAGCAGTTATCACCTGCAAGCAAAGATGGTAGAGTAGTGCACATAAATGGATTCTTATTGTATTGATGAGTTATAGCAATAAGAAATACATAGACAATTCTTTTATACAGGTCAGATCATTAGTCCACATTCTTTGGTATGTTTACACTGCTTGCAGCAACTTTCCGGAGTTTCAAACTTTTTCAAGCCATTCCCTAAAATAAAGCAAAAGTTAAGATAGTTGTGTTTTTATGATCTCAGAATCACAGAGTTGGAAGAACATTGAAAACCATCCCCAATCCAGATGGCTTTCCATGTCATAATTACAGATGAAGCTCTGTATTCTTTTCACTTTGCATAATTTCCCCAGATTAGTCTGTGAAAGTTAGTTGATCATATGCCACTAGAAGAAAGAAGCTACAGCGTGTGATTTGCCTGCAGAGAGTTCTTGCTTTTGAGCTAAATTACATACTGCAGAAGAAAGCTATCTTTAGAAGAACATTATCCAACCAGAGACCCCCTCCAGATGGGTTGGATTATAATTCCCAACAGCCATGCCACATGGCTATTGAATAATGGGAATGTTAATTCAGCACAGTTCAAAAAGGCTGGGAATGCTGTAGAGGAGATTAGTTTCCATTCCTACTAAATGGTCAATCAGATCCCTCAGCATGAGCAAAAATCATTGGAATGAAATAATGCTGGATTTACTTTCATGCAGCTCAACAGTTGGCTCTTTGTGAGAACATCCTCAATCCAACTGTTGTTCCAAGATCTTCCTGGCTCCTGCTTTTCCCTATTTGTGGACCAATTTTTATGAGTTTCCTAATTACTGACCCTGCTTCAGTAATTCAAAGAAAAGGGATCTTCCGTTTCTCTTTTTAAACAAGGACTGTCTCTGACTTTAAATGAATGCCCTTGTTTTTCCCTCCTTCCTAGACAGTGCCCCTCTGGTTTCTTTTCCTCTTTTTTTTTTCTTGGCATATTTCTAGTCTCTGACCTTATTGGCAAACATGATTTAAACATTTGTTATGCTTTCTCTACAGACTTTTTCTGGAACGGCTGAGTTGTACTCAAAAATGAAAGTAAATTCTCTTTGTCTCAAAAGTGTATTTTTCTACATTGTAGAAAAAACAGCTGATGATGATGTCCAGAAGTCTGATATCTCATCGAGCAGCCAAGGAGTGATTGAAAAGGAATCCCTTGGGCCTCTTCTACTTGAGGTATGTGCTTAAGAAAACAGCTGGTCCACGTAGTATTTCTAATGCAACTTTTTTTTAAAAAAAAATAGTTTTCTTTTAAATTTTGCTGGAAAGTAGAAAGTAGGTATTTGCATAAGAAATTGTGGAACTTCCATGTTGGGACTAATCACTAATTAGACTAAAAGAAAGATGTTGGGGAAATAGATCATTATAGGTAGTCCTCGACTTGCAAGCATTCATTTTGTGGCTGGTTGAAGTTACAACAGCAATGAAAAAAGTGACATGACCATTTTTCACTCTTATGACCATTGCAGCATCCACTGAACCCAGTGGTCACAAACGGATTTTTGATCCACATTCATTCCGTGCCTATTATCACCTTAAAGTGTTTCTTTTGCATTGGTTATTCTCTTCTCTAGTTCATGTAGAGAAATAGAGAAGATGATGGTTCTACATGATGGTAGAACCCAGTTCCCATTGCAACCAATTATGTTTCTTCTGATTAGCAATATTAGTAAAGCTGCCATGCTATCCATGTCTCCCTGTAGGAACTCTAGCAACTTCTCCAGTTCTGGAACCAATCATCAGACTCTGTCTGCTGCCCAACCCATTCCAGCTGGTCAGCTAATCTTTCCTGGGGGATTCCTTTCTGCCTGTCTTCAAAGCTACCACTGCTAACATTCCTGTGCCACCCTAAGAGAAAAAGCCACAAAGACTCATAGGATTCTACTTTCTGTTCCTATCGTTCTTTTTTGTTGTTGTTGTGTCCCACATTTAGCACCTCTCTCAATCTTGTGGCTTTCACTCATGCTCCCAAATATTTTTCATAAACAATAAAATTAATCATGGTTTTAAAAATCTTTTTTACATATAAGGAAAATATTTGGCTGCAAAACAAAGAGAGCTCTTTCAAAGCAGGTTGTCTCCTGTCACCATTCTTAATCATTCTTGATCTCTAAATGTCCTAATAATTTTTTTCTATATTTCTGGTCTCATTTCCTTCATCCATTCATGTCACTTGTTTGAATAATCCTTTTCCTGGGTTGTGTTCATTCAGAACATTGCATAGTTTTTAAAAAATTGTCTCTGCTTCTTTCATTTTCCCCATTTCCTGGGGCATAATATGTAACTATTACTAATCTAGGAATTCCTGCTTTCATATACACTGACAGTACCCCAGATGATATTAGTGCATATTTTCTGATATGCTTTTCATCCCTTTCATTCATAAATAAAGCTACCTTCGGTGCATGTATTCATTAACCCCGCTGCACAAAATCAAGCCACATTCACTCACTCTGAAGAGATACATTTCTTCCACTGTTTCCTAACTTTTCAATCACACAACACATCTATTTTTCTTTATTTACTTTCATTCTGTCATACGCTTCACAATTTATTACTTTGGTATTTCAGATTTCAACATTCTACATGCCATGTTTGAATTGGATGGTGTAAATAAATAAATAAATAAATAGTCATTACTAGAATGGCCATTTGACCTCTGCTGCCCATCATAGCTTTGTTCATTTTATACTTTTTAACAATAGGGAGAACGTGTAGGCTAAATTAGCAGTCACGGTTATACCAATGCTGTATTTCCTGGTAAAGGTAAGACTACATTCAGTCCACTCGCCGCCTTCTACGACAGGGGTGTCAAACTCGCGTCGTCATGATGTTGTCACGTAACATATCATGACTTTTCCCCCTTCACTAAAACGGGGGTGGGCGTGGCCAGTATGGGCGTGGCCAGCGCATGACGCATCTGGCCTGCGGGCTGTGAGTTTGACACCCCTATTCTAGAAGGTGCATGCAATGTACCAACAAACCCTCAGGCTAACAAGTTGGGGAAAATTCATATTTAAAGAAGGGGAGTCATCTCTTGGAAGAACTCAAGGATCCTTTGTTTTGATATTTCTTGTGATACACGTTTCCCTACTCACCAATCACTTGTACCATGCATGTTTGAATTTTTACATTCAACAGCAAAATTAGTCCCATTCCTAATATCTGGAAGTAGATTATTTATGATCAGTCTCAGGTTAGACAAGTGTCAGATGGGCCACGTTAACTAAGATTGATTTACATTCAATACTGTTTTCAACTGTTCATTCACTTTTTTTCCTTTACCGCTGTGTCCTGTATGATTTATTCATGTACCTTTCTCTTTCCGAAATACTTTTTAAAATCATGTCACGTTTAATTGTTATGGTAAGACTGTTAGTGTCCTAAAACAGCTGAAAATTAAAGGCGGTGGAATTTTAATTCAGACAGGAACCTGTGAGTTGCACTTTCCACTCAAAAGCATGTAATGCAGAAACCTTTAGTTGCTTAGCAACAGATAACTGTGACTCAGTAAAACTGCAAGCCATGGGCTAATTTTTTGGGGGAGGGGGTGAGGCTGTGGCGAGTGGATTGGCTTGGTTTGAAACTACTTCCTGTTTCCAGCAGCTAATATAGAAGGAACCACTCTTCCAGTACAAAATAAAGAGCGCAGAGCCAGATAAATTACGTCTCCCTAGCAAAAGCAATACTAAAAAGGGAAACAGATGCTGATAGAAATGCCCAAGTGTGTGATTGGGGTCAATATATTATTTTGAATGATGAAGGGGCAGGCCAAACCATCTTCAGCCCTCTATGACTCAGGCAGCACTTAGGCATCCCGCAGCTATGCCAAAGGGAAGTCACTCCATCCTGTTTAGAAAATATACAGCAATCACAAATATACCATGCCTTCTGTTAGTTAGATTCTACTTTACTTTGTCCCACTCCTGCAGCAAGAATATTTTAGGCCAGGCGTCCTCAACTCCTGGGATCACAGCGCATTACCGGGCCTTGAACCATTCAGAACCAGGCCATGGAAATGGCAGTCGAGCACCTACCACTCACACAAATGGAGCTGCGTGTGTGTGCGTGGGGGGTGGTGGTGCTTCCCCACCACTCATGTGGAACCATCTCCTCTCCTCTCCTCCCCCCCCCCCCCCCGGCCGACTGGGCCACAAAGCCAGAAAGGTTGGGGAACTGTTTCAGGCCAGCCTCATTGAGATCTTTCTGATTTTAAATGTCTGAAAAACAGATTTTCTCTCTCGAGTTGGCCTTCTGCAGAAAAGAAAAAGCCTCGGCTTGAAATCTAAAATGTGCATCATCATTACCAAAAGGAATGATAATAGGAAGACAAATGTTAGGCAAATTATGAGGTAAACTATGGGATAAATTATCACCCACCGTGGGAGTTGTCACCTGTGCAATCCAGTGGCTAATCCTGGAGCATCAATGCCAACCATTATTTCCTTCCTTTGTAAGAAAACATGCTGGTTAGGCAACATAGTCGGGCAAAATCACCTTGGGCAGCAAAGAGGGAGCCGAGGTGGCGAAGTGGTTATAGTGCAAGTACTCCAGGCCACTTCAACTGACTGCTAGTTCAGCAGTTCAAATCTCACCGGCTCAAGGTTGACTCAGCCTTCCATCCTTCC
>JANHGD010003181.1:27782-38562 GCA_027560375.1 Imantodes cenchoa
TGATCAGAAGGTCAGCAATTTGGAGGTTTGAATGCCTAGCACCACATAACGGGCTGAGCTCCTGTTACTTGTCCCAGCTTCTGCAAACCTAGAAGTTCAAAATCATTTAAAAATGTAAGTAGAAAAATAGGGACCACCTTTGGTGGGAAGGGAACAACGTTCTGTACGCCTTCTGCATTTAGTCATGCCAACCACATGACCACTGAGACGTCTTCAGACAGCGCTGGCTCTTCGGCTTAAAAACGGAGATGAACACTGCCCCCTAGAGTCGGGAATGATTAACACCCATGTGCGCAGAAACTTTACCTCTTATAGTTCCCACATGGTACAGGTATATAAAAAGAGATTGTCTGAAAAAAGGAAATATTCTGAATATTTTTAAAAAGGTTGTTATTTTGTGTGGGGGTGGGGAGTGCATTCTGCACAAGGGTGCCTTGATGGCCAGCAGCAGTTCTGGTCTCACAGGTGTTTGGGTGCATATATGTCTTTGTATATGTGTGAAGAAATGTCATATAATTTAAGTTGCTTTTCAGAGCCTAAATCTTGAATGCAGAAATCTGTGGGTTCCCAAAGTATTAAACCTAAACTTTTAAATCAGATTTTTTTTTCCAATTAGGTGAAAATATCTGGAATGAAGACCAAAATTCTGTCATTCTAATGTAGTTCAACTCACGCCAGTAAAAATGTGGTTTTCTTCTCTCCCTCTCTTTCATTTATACATAGACACACTTCTAAAACATAGTCTCAGATCCATAACAAAGGCTAAAAAAAATATCATTCAGCCTGTAAAGGTCTTTAATCATTTCCAATTCTTAAACGTCAAAGCTGAATTTAGATATTTCAGCACTGATTTAAGGATTCTAGTCACAAGCCTGAAAAAATGAATTTCAAACTGGTAGATTTGCCATCCAGTCGGAAGCTGAAGTAGGATTTTGTTAACATTTACTATAGCCGGGAAGAGAAATTTCAAATATAGGACCCCATCCAAAGTGTGCTGACTCTGAAGGAGTGAATTGCCCTGCAAGCCTGTTTCAGTGGTGGGATTCAAAAACTTTTTACTACCGGTTCTGTGGGCATGGCTTGGTGGGCATGGTGTGGCTTGGTGGGCATGGCTTGGTGGGCTTGGCTTGGTGGGCATGGCTTGGTGGGCGGGGCGTGGCTTGGTGGGCGTGGCGTGGCTTGGTGGGCGTGGCGTGGCTTGGTGGGCGTAGTAGGGGAAGGATGCTGTAAAATCTCCATTCCCTCCCCACTCCAGAGGAAGATTACTGCAAAATCCACATTTCCTCCTGATCAGCTGAAACTCAGGAGGCAGAGAATAGATGGGGGTGGGGGTAGTCAGAGACGGTATTTAGCGGTTCTCTGAACTACCGTACTTAAAATTTCTGCTATCAGTTTTTCAGAAATGGTGAGAACCTGCTGAATACCACCCTGGCCTGTTCTCTTCAGAAGCCACTCGTACCTAAACTGTAACAGGATCACTGCGAGAGGTATGTCTCAAAATCCTTGATCTATGGGGTCGTTATCACTGGAAACCAAGGTAGCCAGATTCTAATCTGCCAGTGTGCCTAGAAACCCAACGTGCTTCACTGTTCATCAGTGAAGCAGACTGAAACCACATCAGCATGCCATTTCCTTGTGTACACAATTGCTGACCTCAACATTCTTTGTGCTTCAATCTTCACACATCATGTTTTTATAAATTCTCCAATTTGCACCGTCAACTGAAAGACCAGGGAGAATTTTCTAATGCCACCCTGAGACAAGGCAAAGGTTGTTCCTGCAGCATCTAAGGTGTGTTTGTGTACACAGTTTTCTTTGTTACTGAGCACCATGTATTTGCAAACACACACGCCCCTCCTGCTTGAAGTAAAAGCACTGGCCGTTGGAGTGCTTAATGGGTGTGCAGGCAAACTGCCCAGGCTGATGGTGTGAATGGAATGTGGGTGCTCATGCAAGCTTTTCACTTTGGCCATCTTGTAAGTTGTTAGGTCCAGAAATATGTTCTTGAGCAATCTACTCTCAAGGAAATAGTAAATGATTTGTAGTTGCTAGAGTAAGGCAGTTTTGCCATGTATTGAAGTGATCCTTTTCCCCCGATGATGCCTGTTGGTTAAGGTTATACCTTAATACCTAGATTGTTGGAAACAAATGTCCTTCTGGATCTTGTAGCTTCAGTCACCTATTTGTCATTAGATATAATTGAAATTGTCATCAAGGGCAGAAATAGTTAGAACTGTGTAAAGCTTCAGATTCAGCTGGAGCATGCACTGTATGACTGTTTGCAGCTTTTTATAGCAGCTGCCTAAGAAAAGGTATACCTGCTTTAACAGCTGGTACTATTATAATATTTCCACACACTCTAAAACAGCTTTTTGAAATCAACGGTGATGCTGTCTAGCATATCTTTTTCTTACCAAGTAATATGTTGCAGTCTACTTTGTCAAATGCCTTACTGAAGTCCAAGTAATGTCCACAGCATTTTGCTGATCGATTAAGTTAGTCACTTTGTCAAAAAATGCAATAAGGTTTGATTGGCTTGATCTGTTTTTGATAAACCCACATTGGCTTCTAGTAATAACTTTGTTTGTTTCTAGGGGTTTGCAGATCGGTTGCTTGATTATGTCTATGGAGATTCTCAGTCATCCAGGTCATGGTTGTCCCTAAGGTGCTTTTTCAAGAGGCAACTGGACTTTCTGCTTTTTCTTTGAAGACATTTCATTTCTCATCCAAGAAGCTTCTCCATTTCTGACTGAAGAAGCTTTCTTGGATGAGAAGTGAAACGTCTTCAAAAAAAGAAAAACCAGTTGCCTCTTGAAAAAAGCGCTGTTGCTTGATTAACTTTTTCAGATAATTTTTCAACTAATTTCAAGGCTACACACACACCATCTAGATGGGGAAAACCCCACTCAAAACAAAACAAATCAATGAGCATTTAACAGCATCTACTGAAATCACAACCTCTCCTTCTTCTATTGCTTTTTCCAAAACACTTTAAAAGCCCAGTGAGGGCTTTTGCTCACTTCAGCCAGCAGCTGAAATGAAAAGATTAGAGGCTGAAATGTTTAGAGATTTATGAGCCACAATCAGGTCAAGCTGGATAATGGTGAATCCATCCAAGCCATCTGATTTTCATTGACTGACCCTTGGCATAGGAAAATGTGCACTGGTGATGGATTTGGTGACATTCGCCCAGATCAGATGCCTAGTGTGATTTATCAATTGGCTATGCAGTGCTCTGTGGAAAACAGATGGATATGCAAAGGGGTGCATTGCTTTCAGAGGGAGCAGGGTAGAAATCTTGGTTGGAAAAGAGAGATAGAAAGTTGATTTCCAGATGGGAATGCTGCTAGACTGGTCTCCTGACTACAAACGGAGGCTTGCTTGCTTCATTGTAGCTGCATTTCTTGGCTTTCCAGCCCTTAGTGAAGCCTAGCTAACAACCTACTGACCACTTTGCTTCTGGCCTTGTTTCCCACCTTGCAGCCTTGGTCAATTTCAGGGCACCCTCCATTTTGTCTTTGCCTCATCTCATCAAGATGGCTGCTCCTAATGCTCCTGCATTGTCTGAGGGGAAGAAGCGCCCCAAATCCACCGATCGTGGGGATATGGCGGAAGGGAATCCCCATCCAGTCTCTGCGGGTGCCATTTTTGGAAATAACCATCCAGATATTCATCATAGGAATCTTCCCATAACTCTGTTATGAAATGGCCCAAGTTGAAAAGTCTTCTAGCATGTTAATTCCTGCTAAGGCTTGATTCTTTCACCAGGAAGTGAGTAGTTAGAAAATTCTGAATTAATGAAGCTCTAGGTGTAGGGTCCTTAAATTCTTCTGATTTTCTGCCTTCCTATTATTTCCACAAGAAGACATTTTCTATCCCCTTTTCTCAATACATGTTGGACTGCAGGAGACTACTGTAGGAAAAGAATGGGATCTAGAAAATAAGCTGCCATTTCGTTAAAGCGCAATGTGAAGGCCAACCCGTGGTTCTCTTGTAACATTCGTTATCAAGAGTTACATGAATAAAACTTAAAATATATTCTGGGAGACAAATAATTGGCAATTATTTCCATGGAAGATCTCGATGGCTGTCTATTTGAAGCTCCTCTTCACCAATATGCTGATTCTATAAACCTCTTAGAGAGGGCTGTAAAGCACTATGAAGCGGTATATAAGTCTAAGTGCTATTGCTATTGGTAGAGCATCACAAAGGAAGTGGTAGAAGGGAGAACCAGTTAATAAAGTTTGGCGGATTTGATGGCAGTATAATCTAAAAATCTAGACTACTTTTTCTGAAAACATTTGTTAGCGTCGTCTGTAAGTAGAGTACATAAAGTGGGTGTGTCACTGTTCGTGCAGTGTTCAACTAAAGTAATATGCATTTGCCCACATAGGAGTAGAGACCAGTATTTTTTATAAGTTGATTATATATTAAGCATGATTGCTGGGCCTATTTATTATTGTTACTTGTATATTTCTGATACTTTACCCATGATGGTGCCCTGATCATCCATAACCCCAGTTGTCAGCTCTTCGTTATTCTAAAGACATGTAAAGACAGAAACATCTTTCTTAATGCCCTTTGTCATTGTTTTGGCCCCTGCAGGCACTGGATGGCTTTTTCTTTGTTGTGAATCGTGAAGGACGGATTGTGTTTGTGTCTGAGAATGTGACCAGCTACTTAGGCTATAACCAAGAGGAGCTTATGAACACCAGTGTCTACAGTATCTTGCATGTGGGAGATCATGCTGAATTTGTCAAGAATTTGCTGCCTAAGTCACTAGGTGAGCAGTGTGACCTTCTTGGCCTTCTCTCATTCTCGTTGCAAAGCTGCTGCTGAATCAACAAAGCACATTCGTATAATTTCAATATAAATTCATGTCAGAATACTGGGATAACTTTTCTAGATAGTACGTGAAGTAAGTGTGCAGAAAAAACGAAGGCTCTTTAAGACCACAATAGTTAACCTAAAAACATTTTTACCAGAATATAAGGAATATATTAAAAATCATGATATAGAAAGGTAACTGATGAAAATTCCAGGTATCCTAAATATGCTTCGTTATCTAGAGTTCTGATTAATATTCTTTGGTAATATTTGTAAAGAAAAACAAGAAGTTGAGGTTTTAAGCTTAAAGAAATGATAATAGATGGCATAGAACAAAATGATCATAATGTTCTTTTCTTTACACATCAGATTCATAAAGCCACTTCATATAATACATTTTTAAGTGTTTGATTTCTTCCAAGGCTTCAGCTTAATATGTGGAATATTTCTCAGAACGTGCAGCTGAGTTGAGTAGATGCAAGCTGCACTCAGGAGCACTAGCAGGTGGTTAGGAGATTAGGAAACAGCTCTGTTGTGCAAACAAGATCCAATTTAATTTTGCCAGTGACATCCCATTCCAAATGCATATCATTCATTCTGCATTTAAGCTGATTTTTGAATAATATGCTAACTCACAAGCATCATTATGTAATTCTCAGTAAGAACTTCAGTTGACTACTCAACCAGAAACCAGGGTTTTCTTTTTTGCCAGTCTGAAAGCTAGAGAGCTAAAAATGTGCAATGCTTACTGAGTGTCAGCTTAGCCAGCAGACTAAACCAGTGACTGGAGGCACAAAGATGTTCTTTGGTCAGCTCGTCATTAATGTGGCACATTGAGTACATAGCCTGATTCAGTCAGAGAGGTTACTGGCTGCTTACAAATCAATGTTTTGTTCAGAGAAGGTCAACTGCTTGCTGCTGTTTAATCAACTTGATGATAAAACCCCTCTTGCTTAACAAGGTTCTGTTTATCAAAGTTATGGCCTATTAGCTAAAGCTTTATTAGTTGACAAGTCACTAATTCAGTAAACTCTCATAGTTCTTAACAACTGTCTTATTGGGTCAATGCAAGAGTTTGCTGAAGCTGCAAAGGTATATGTTACACTTCCATCCATGGAGGGAAAGAGAAACCATCAATAACACACTGAGCACTTTATGGAAAACAAGTGAAGGTCAGCAATGATTTTATATGGATGCAGAAAGCCAGAGAGAGAGAAATTCCCAGCTCTTACTGTATTACCCACTCTGCAGGTCTTATTTATTTATTTATTTGTTTGTTTATTTATTTAATTATTTTTATTTATTTATTTATTTCTTGCATTTATACGCCGCCCAACTCCGCAGGGACTCTTCTTTGAAGGTTCAAAATATAGGTAGAAAATGAGAATAAAGTAGCAAATACAAATTGCTTGTTTTATCATTTGGAACCCTTCATGATCATGCATATATATTGACATTTGTGTATCTATGAAGCACATACACGTATATTTTTATGGTCATTGACCCAAATTTAATAGACCTGCCTGTGCAACTTTAATGATAGTTGATACAAGTGCCAAATGCAATAAGTTCAAAATCTAAAAGGGTCCCCTATCTAGAAAAGTGTTGCCAAAAAGGGCTAATACTCAGCAAGGATGTGCAAGAGTGAAAAATTTGTATGATACTCTTCTTTGAGACGTTTGGAAGACAAAATAATCCTTGAAGAAGAATCCTTTTGAAATTATAAATGTATTTTAGTGTTCTGCTCTCTTTTTCCTTTCTATAGCTACCTTTCTTGTTTGGTTGGATTTCACAGTGAGAGGAAGACCGCAATCTCAGATCCTTGCATGTCCATGCAGTTGGATAAGATCTTAGTTAGAGATGGACATTTTTTGGCCCATGTTTACATGCATCATCTAATAATATATCATACCTGCATATGCACAATCATATATACCAAGTACATTTTGCTTGGGAAGATGGATGCCCAAGATGGATCTTATTTTACCATTTTTTTATTACAGCGCACAGCTTGGCAGGATTTAAAGATTGTTTACCTTCATCTATTAACTTTAAACTTTATTAGCTTTATTTTCCATCCTTATCCAAGAATCCAAGGTGGTTTACTTGAGGTTTCCCTTTATTTTATTTCACAACAAAAACGAAGTGAGAGAATCTTTCACCCAGGCAAATTCCATTGCTGAGGTGGGACTTGAATCTGGGTCTATCAATGTCTCAGTGCTACATCATACTGGCTATTTAAGTGTCAAATTGCTGGAGTTTGCTTTAGATTTTAAGTAAACAATCAGACGCACCCTTTAACATATGCAATTTTCGAAATCAGTTCTGTTAAACTAGTGCTAGCATAGACCATTTTAATATTGATTTCAGTGTGCCTTGTATCAAATTTGCTTCAGTCAATATAAAATTGACTTAAGCTAATTTAATATAAGGTAGGTTTGAATCAATATTTCACTTAATCAGGTCTTAATTGATTTTAGCTTACTACAGTGTACACTTATGCATGGATAGAGTTCAGTGTTTTGTGAAATGTTTACTGTTGCATTAAACACATATTCTCACACTCACATACAGCTCAGCCAGTTTTCTATGGATAAATTAAAAACTTGTGTTTTTCTAGTACTTTCTGAGAAAATTATGCAAGGTGTTCCTTATTCACACTGAAAATGGATTTTTTTTTAAAAATTGTGAATATGGTTGCCAAGGAAACTGCTATGCTGAATGCAAATGTGAGAGGTAACCATAGCAGAAAATTTCAGAAGTACCATCATTCTGTGAGTCTAATATATCCTTTGCATGTATATATTTTCAATCAATAAAAGGATGTAGCGATGTATAGCTTGATCAAGAATGATGTTTGTGGCTGGAGGCATGTTTCGTTCCCCTCCCCTCAGCCCAAGTGTCAATCGGTGAACCTCCTGGTGAAACTGTGATTTTTTAGTTTCAATTTTTGGAGAGAGATTATTTATGCAAAATACATCTGTTAAGATTGTGTTGACTTAGCACATTTATTTTTGAACTTTACTTCTGAAAGACCCATTCCCAGCTATGCATTACCGTTTGTTAGTCAATCATGGGGGGTTTTTTTGACCAAGGAAGGAGAAGTAAAGTTACCACTGCACTTTTCACCTCCTGTAAAAAAAAATCCCCTGAATTCTTCCTCTTTGGAGGATATCAAAGATCCCAGAAAGAAGGAGAAATGAGTCATGGGGTGGATGGTTCCTGATAGCTGCCATAAAATGTTCTTAGAGATGGTGGAAGGAGTAAAGAGAATATGGGGAGGAGCTTGTCTTCTTTGAGAAGGAAAGGGGGAAGTAGTGTGTGGGTCTTCTTGGCATCTACTGCATTTCCTCTGCAGTAATAAAGGTGCTGCATTAGTAGTCATAGGAAGGAAAGAACACAAGAAGTGTTTGCATAGAGAACAAAAGAGGAGTGTTTGCTGTGGTCAGAGGTTTTTCCACACTTACTTCCTGGTCCTTGCCATCTGAGTGCATGTCAGAATATCTAGAATAGGTACTAGTGGTATAAATAATGTTATATGGTTTATACCATAAATAAATAGAAATATTGGGGCTTTGGCTCATTATAATGGTTTCTTATACTTATTGACGTTTGGGCAAAGCTGCAGTAATCTCAGTTTCCAAATTCTGGTTTCTGCACATTAACTTTTTCAAAACCCTTCAAGAAGCTTCTTTATTCTATCCCATGTGCATCTGCAGTTAATGGAGTCCCTTGGCCCCAAGAATCCACCCGACGCAACAGCCACACCTTCAACTGCAGGATGCTGATCCGTCCCCCAGATGAGCCAGGTGCAGAGAACCAAGAGGCCCGTCAACGTTACGAGGTTATGCAGTGCTTCACGGTGTCTCAGCCAAAACTGATCAAAGAAGAAGGTGAAGGTAAAGACGACTAGATTTGGAGGTAGAAAAGGGCTAGTTCCATGATGGCGAACCTATGGCACACATGCCACAGGTGGCACACAGAGACCTCTCAGCGGGTATGCGAGCCACAACCCCAGCTCAGCTTTGCCATGCATGCGGGCGCACTTCCCGCCAGCCAGTTGGTTTTCAGGTCTCTGCCGTGCATGCGTGTGGGGGGCACATGCAGGAGATGTGAATGCTTGGGGGGAGGCCGCACACACAGGAGTTGCATGTGCATGCGTGGGGGGGTTGGGCGCATGCGTGGGGTTGCACGCACATTTGTGGGATCGCGGGCGCACACACCATCACACACGCATGTGGGGGAGCACCAGGGCATGCACGGATGTGCAGGGCACGCAGGGAGGGGTCACACGTGCATTGCATTATGGGTGTGCCTGCACATGCATGCACTTTTGTGCACACAGAGCTGAAAAGGTTAGCCATAACTGGGCTAGTTCATGGTGCATTAGAAGGGGGGGGGGAAGCCACAGATTATTTCCTTCTATCCTTCCATAGGACTTTCATTGCAAGGGGATTGCAACTCCGTAAAAGCCCATGCTGTCTGCAACATGTCCTGCTGATATCTGTAACTCAACATGTAAAAACCCCAGATTTTACTATACTGCATACCTTCCAAATTTCACACTCAACTGATGAGCAAATTTAATCCTCATGGGAAAGGAAAGGTTTCCAAAAGGTCTATCGCAGCCCGATTCCTTCTTGCTATTTACATTCACACCAGTCTGTTGCATTTGCATCACACTTTGGGTGGGGAAGATTAGAAATATCTCCATATGTCCAGTCCTGGCAGAGGAAGTAATCGATTAAAATATAGGACATTGAATCATATTGCTAAAGATGCTAAAACATAATGCTTCAGAGCTTAGTACAAAAGAAACTAATTTCCATCATTAAAGCTATTAGAGGTTTGATCTAAGACTATTAAATCTTTGACATTGTTCAGACATGATTCTTTTTGGTTTCTGTAGTACTGCAAAACTGTATTCTGAATTATGTTAAGTATCTTATTACAAAGAAATCAGCCAAAGTCAGAATGGTTAGGTAGATATATAGTACTTATGGCGTATTCAGTTGTCCTGCCTCTTTCGTGGGTTCTGACATTGTACGGATTTTTGATATTCCCAAGTCTGTAATGTTAATGTGGTAGTAAACTAGTGTTCTGAAATCTTAACAGCAGCACTCTGATGATGAAGTCACTCTCCCCAAAATGAATTGAGTAAAGTGATATCTCAGTTGAAAGTTAAAACAGATGAAAGGAAAGTAGGTTAATGATACCCTTCATTTACCTAATCAGTGAAGCTGGAGTGTTCTCCTGATTATTTTCCAGTATCAAGCTTGTCTCCTCTGATTATCTCTGAGTGGTCTGTAGTTGTTTCCAGGAATACACACACATATATAACAATATATATATATTGTGGTTACTGAAATCCCCCACCATTGCGCTGGGTGGGTATCTGCCTGGATTCCAAATGCATAATTTAGCAGGCATGGATTCCGAATTGGGATTTTGATCTTGATCTGTACTATTCCTCAGGCGCATCATGCCAACAAGACTTTCCAGCAGAACACTTCAGGCTTATTCCTCCGTAACGGCCATTTCGTTCCAGTGCATTAGCTGAATTAATCCATTGCAGCTTTCACAGGAGATCATGACTGGAAGAAATAAATCACAGAGGGGTTTATGAGCACATACTTTGCCCAGAGCTGATAATTGTTGGCTTCCGCAAGTGCCTTTTATTTTGCAGTGTTGCCAGAACCAAATGGCCTTAAAATTAATTCTCCCAAACAGCGTGGAACGAACACACGCATACACATGGGGGTATGCCAGGCCTCTTCTCTTGCAAGCAAATTTTTAACCTTTCCCAAGCTGGCACCCTCGAGATATATTGGGCTATCAGTCCCACTTCCCCGGTGAAGACTGCCAATATCTGTGCAGGATGGTGGGAATTCCAGCCCAGTACATCTGGAGGGCTTCGCTTTAGAGCAGTGTTTCTCAACCTTGGCAGTTTGAA
>JANHGD010003182.1:0-13206 GCA_027560375.1 Imantodes cenchoa
TTCTGGAGTCCAAGGTTGAGCAGGAGGGTTAAACACCATGCAATGTGTCCCTTCTCTGCGTAGTATAACTCCAATCTTACTGGCCCATGCTTTATAGTTATGTCCCAAACGCTTTAGTTTGGACTCACTAGTCAATGGTGCAATAGCAGTTGTTTGTTGAGGAAAAAACATCAGCTGCTGAGGATAGAACATCGGCTGTGGAATAGGCTGCAGCTGGGGTTGCTGAACTTGAACCCTTACCGGGTGGCTGGTGTTGCTGTTGTTGAATCGGGACCCATGGCTGCTGTGGTTGGAATCTTGGTGGCTGGAATTGCTGTGGTACGCCTGCTGCATGTGGGTAAATTGCTGAAGAACGTTGACCCACTGGAGAAACTGAAACTTGTCTTTGCTGTAATCCTAAATTAGGAATCTGGACAAAAATATTATCAACACCACCAGAGGGTGCTTGCATTTGAGGCACGTATGGCAATTCAGCTTCACTTGATTGGGCTAAAGACACATTGGCAAAATTTTTCTGGATTTCATCTAAGTATTTTTGCATTTGTGGCTGCATTACATTGCTTTTGCCAGCAGATGGTGCTGTGACACTGCTTTTCGGCATTGCAGGAACTGTGGCAGTTTTTGCTGAGTCATCTTGCATTTTAGCAGGAAATGACATAAAATCTCCTCCCACTTGTAGTACTTGCTGGTAGTACTCCTCTCTCAAGGAGACTTACAATCTCCTTGAGAGAGATTTATTAACAGAGTCATGTTGGTACAACTGGGAAAACCCGAATCTAAAGTCCTGGGGGTTTTCCCACCTAGTTTAAAGTTCATCCCTGTTCCCACTCCTACAAGTTCCTGGACCTGTCTATAAAATTTTTTCTGATTTTTATTTGGTGCATATATGTTGGTTAGCAGTACTTTGTCTTTCTCTATTTCTACTTCTATTATTAAATATCTTCCTTTATTATCCGCATAAATTTCTTTTGTATTAATTTCCTTTCTGACATATGTTGCTACTCCCTTCTTTTTTCCCCCCCTAGTGATTTATATAGGTTCCCCAGTTTTGGAAATTCTAAGTAGTTTCTTTCGATTTGTTTAATGTGCACTTCTTGGATGCATATGATGTCTGCTTTCTGTCTTATTAATTTTGTGAATACTTTTCTTCTTTTTTCTGGGCTATTTAGCCCCTTAATATTTAGTGATATTAATTTTGTTACTTTTTTCATCCCTCACCCTTCCCCGCCTCCCACTATCTTGCTTCTTGTCTTAACTCCTTCCTCTTTTTGGGCCTCCTCCGAGGCCTTCACCTTCTCCCTCCTTTCCTCTTCTTCCGTATCCTGCACTTCCTCCTGACTCGTTGTCTCTAGCCTTTCTCCACTCTCTGACTCCTCATCTGCCCCCAGTAGTTGATCATATATCTCCTAGGCTCTTTCTATGCTATCCACCTTGACTCTTTTGCCCTCCCATGATATTTGCATTCCTTCCGGAATGATCCTATTTTTATTTCACACTCTTTTTAGCTATTTTCAGTTATACTTTTTATCTCTGATCTTTGACGGTAACAAATATTTGTCTGTTCACGTCAAATAGTCAAATTAGTGAAAAAGTATTCTTTTAAATACTTTTGGACTTAATGAACGTTAAGTCCTATTGAACCTAAAAGTTTTCTTTAAAACAGATTTGTGTCAGACTGCTGTCCAGAGTTAAATCTGAACTTTCAAGAAGAGCCCAGTGGCAACCCTTTTAGTAATCAAAATATACATAATTACAATATTGTACACCTTATATTTAGTCCAGTATGGTAACTGCATTATGCTACTGTATTTCAATTAGAAACCAGGAGACTGTGAGTTCTAATCTCACCTTAGACATGAAAGGATTGCTGTTATGGATAAAATAGGAGGAGATGGGAAGTCACTGCCTTGAATTATTTATAAAAATAATAAGAGTGGGATTAAAAAATGCTTTAAAATATTACTCCAAAATCTATAATCCTATGATAAATTGCTGACCTATACACATTAATAAGTACTGGTGATGAAAAAAATAAACCAAAAATAAGTCTTCAAGTAATTGTGTCTTGTAGGACAAATTAAATCTTTTAATTAATTGAGGTTTGCAACCAAAGTAACTGAAATGTCTGAACTTAATTACTTTGAATTTACTGAAAAATAAAATGATGTATGACTGGGCTTCAATTTATCATTCAGCAGGGTTGTCCCTAATATGAGTCAACAGATGTTAGGGAGTGGTGCTAGGTTAGTGAAATTGTGGGTGCCAGACAACTTACCCATTTCTTCCAAACCAACTGCCCCACCCCAAATCTTGTAAGAATACTTAATCTCAGACTCACCCTGAGATTTTCTAAGAATGCTGACATGCTGGCATATTTATACAAAAGTTCTGGTTTTATCAAAAATCACTTAGAGCTGTGATGGTAAACATGGCACTGCAAGTGCTACACTATTAATTGCTGACTTTAGACTACAAAATATTTATATAAATTTGGCCTCAGCAACCACCAATATAAAAACAAACATATTCTCATTTTGCAGTTGTCACCTATCACCTTAAATAATTTATGTTTACAGTAAAATCAATTTATCCTGGACAAATATTCTATTTTTTTTAAGGGCTAGAACCGCTTGCTATACTGTCTTCTTCCTTCCTTGATATATCTCCCAGATCCACATTCTTTGTCTGTGTGTAGTTTTTGTTTTCATCTATATTCGAGAAAAAGTTGTGAAAGATCCCTAGTTTCCTTGGTGTTTTATAATGTTTTACAGTATAGAAGCAAATAAATCATTTAGTATTTGGCATGAGACTCAGGTACAATCTTATATGTATCTTGTGACTGGCTTACCCAATGTAACATTTTATGATTTATCTGAGGTGTCTTGCAGCAGCCAGTTAGCCATTATCGTGCATTTTTTCAGAAAACTTCACCAAGAGGTAATGTCCTTCAAGATGTAAGTCTATGACTTGTGTAACCCTTTTATTACTTCCTGTAGATCCTTATACTAGTTATTTGTGGAAGTGCCTATGGTAATTTTGTGCCCTTTCCAGAGATGTCTAGATGCTGAAATTCATTGGAGGGTTATGTACTGAAATGCCTATCTGATGATAGTGTAGTTCACAGAGACGGATTTCTTAGTTGTATATTTTTAGAGAAGAATGCTTCTTCTCTCAAAATGAAAATTATTTATGATACTGAGAAGCCGAGGCAACATTTTTTGTACATTCACAGTATAAACAAATGAACAAATAATTTACATAGAGATGCTATTTTCCGTCTTCTTATTCCACACAGTATACAGTCCTTCAAAGATAGTTATGCAATAATTCAATATTTGAGAATAAATTGTATGACTGACCTCGGCTTTCTGAATGAGAATTCGATTTTGTTTCCAAAATGACAGGCAACATCTGCTCAGTCTCCATGTTTTTCAAATCAAAGGAACTTTCTGTAGCTGAGATTTCCTTGGATGAAGCACTGAGATGAAGGGCATCTTGTGTTTTCCTTTTTTCTTTCTTTAACATATTTACTAAAATATCTAATGTTTATATTAAGGAAAGCTTTAAAATACTTTGTAACAATAATTAGCACAAGTATGTTTACATAAAAAGCCTGCTAGTCACACAGAACAGCAATAATTATTTTGTATGTTTAATTATATTTACTGATTGATTCCCCATTCTTCTGTCCTCATGTCATTAGCTTACAGTATTACACTGGATTTATTCTTAATGTTGGTTATGGCTAAGAAAACCAATGTATCTGCTCTAACCATACTCCAAACATAAACAGTACAGTATGTGGAAAACCAAGATATGTGCAACTTTGGGTTGTTTTTGTATAGGGGGTAATACAAAAATCTCTACAATTCTAATAAAATACTAATATTTGAAAAGTATCAAACCATACATTTGCTTCTATTATTAGCTCATTGTAAATGGAACAAGGAAAACAAAGAAAAATATGAAATTTTAAAATATTTGATTCTCAACCAATCTTTTATGGATAAATATGAAATTTGATATTTGGTTTGTGATTTTTTTTTCTCCTCACTTTTCCTTGTGAATTCTGGGAATCTTTGCATCCAGTCTCCCCAAGATTTTCAATAATATTCGACTATTGAGGCTGTTTAGGCCATTCCAAAAGTTTTTAGTTTTTCTTTCCTTTAACTATTTCATAGTTGACTTGGAGATACGTTTAAAATTCTTGTCTTGCTGAACTATCCAATCATTTTCAGCTTCACTATCCTTACTGATTATGGGATATTATCTTCTAGTATATACTGATATTTAGTTAACATTGTTGATATTCTTTCTCATACTTGCACAGTATATTTTGTACCACTGACTGTCACACAATACTAAAGCATACTGAGCCAAGAGTCATCGCTCTGTTTAATACTTTGCCATATTGCTCTTTTCTTCAAATGTTTCACATTATTTTTCTTGAAATGTATATTTTGTGGCTTTGGCTGAGCTATTCAATTTTCATTTCATCAGTCTAAAACAGTTTGTTCAAAATACTTCAGGCTTATCAAACGTTTTGTACAATTACTTTTTGTGGTTAAGTTTTGTGAAAAGGTTTTCTTCTGATACTTCTCCCATGCAGATTTAATGTTGTATCAGAAACATTGTACTGTGGAAGTCTGTTGTTTTGTGAATATGACCAGTTTTCAGCAATTCCAGCTGATTATTTGTCTTCCAGATCTTGCCTTGACTTTAAGAGTTCCATACAGCTTCCATTTCTTAATAATATTTCTCACTATTGAAATTTCTAGTTGGAAGTGTTTAGAAGCATTTTTTTAAACTTTCACCTACTTGTATGAGTAAAGTATCTTTATTTTTAAATGGACAGACAGGTGAATAAAGAAGGAACTTACAGTTGTTGAAAACACTCAGAACAAATTACAAAATAAGAGGTTAGCTCAGAGCATTTGCCAATGCAATTGTCTTCACCTAATTGTAATCTTAATGAGCGAATTACTCCTTTCAGTCTTATTAACAGCTTTAATAACAAGTTTCTGTTAACAAAAAATTGTAAGCTAATTCTACTTATTGTAATGCTATGTGCTTGTTGATGGCTGATTTGTCTGAATACCAGGTTTCTTGGAATTCTCTAGTATTTTTAGACTTAGCTTGATCTAGGATGCCCAGTTTCTCAATTGAAACTATGGAGAAGTTTGTCCATGTATGGCACAATTAAGGAGTCATCATCATATCTTTTGTCTGCTAGTTGGTGTACAAATAAGTAAACAAAGCAAGTAATGTAAAATGTAATGTAATGTAAAGTTTTAAAAAAGCGGTCTCCTGATAAGTTAGGACTGATCTGTTCTAAAATTCTTTTTCTGCCCATTCAGCTGTGAGTTTCTCCCCTCTTTACCTGATTATTTCCTAGGTGTCATCTTTTACTCCATCTTCCAAGCTCATGCCCACATTCCATTACACAACTGGAAAAGTGTCAATTCTGTACACTATTGTCTTATGTATTGTGTATCAGTAAACAACACATAAATAATAAATAAATACTCAAATGTTCAGAAACATGTGATATTTAGCAATAGCACTTAGACTTATATACTACTTCACAGTGCTTTACAGGCCTCTCAAAGCAGTTTACAGAGTCAACATGTTGCCCCCAACAATCTGGGTTCTCCTTTTACCAACCTTGGAAGAATGGAAGGCTGATTCAACCTTGAGCCTGGTGAGATTTGAACTGCCCAACTGCAGCTAGCAGTCAGCAGGATTAGCTTGCAATACTGCATTCTAACCACTGAGCCACCGCTCTTTAATACGTCAATGTGAAGTTTTGTCACAATACAAAATAATTATGCCTGGAAGCTCATCAATATTTGAATGTCATGTTTCACTTTGTACTATGTTGAGATTATGTCAACTAAAACATACAGTTTAATCAGAAATACAAATTACGGTTGTTGTACCCAAACTTTAAAATAGAATATTAAGAATGTATTTCTGTTGCTATCTTGATTGATTCTGACCAGTTTACAATTCAAAATAGTGAAAACATCAATAAAACCTATTAATGATCATAGTATCCTATGCTGGCTAAACTAACACAACCCAGGCCTTTCCACCATAAGATGTTGGTTTCTTTTCTCTCCAAAATGGTTCTAACTGCATTCCCGAGTTTTAACAGGGCATGGATCATCCTGACCTCAGGGGGCAAACTGTTCCAGAGTAAACAGATGGTAACTGAAAATCAATGTATTCAGCTTGATTATATTCACTTAACAATATTGAAACCTTTCCATGTTATTATTAAATCAAAACTATTATACATTGAATTTTAAAGCATTTTGCAATAAAGTATACTCCTCCTCTAGCTTCCACCCCCACCTGCTTTTGAGGATTGTTGAACATTTTGGAAGAAACTTGAGGTCATGAGGCAAAGAACAGAATGAAATCTTGCCATACTCCTTATAGAAACAGATCTGTCACAGGAATAGATTTTTATCCAATAAAGATTTCAGAAAGGATACTGATTTCATTATCTCGTTGCTGCAAAAGATCCTTCAGTTTCTTTAACTCTTTATTGCCAATTACAGTATTAGCACTTTTATCTTCCTGAACATCTGGTCCAAGTAATTGATTGCCAGGAAGTTTTACATCATTTACCAGTCTCTGTTAAATCAAAAACAATACGGTTATTTTAATTAGTAATTAATTTCTTCATTTTTTGTAAGGAGGAAATTTGACAAACTTGTAGTGCTGTGATGACAAGCTACTGTAAAGATTTCTCTTATGGATCATCTAGTTTTAATAGTTTCCTCTCTTTTAAACAAATCAGAACAATTTTCATGTACCGTCTCTCCTTTGGTCAACTATGCAGTCATCCTTCCTAAGATTCTGACTCTCTTTCCCCTCGAACATTCAATCCCCCTTTCTTAAACTTAAAATTGTTCCTCTACTTGTTTTCCTGTAAGTAAGATATACTGATCTTTTTTTTAAAATAACTATGTCATTTGACCTCAACAGTACCTTTAACATTTGCAAATATGCAAATTAACTTTCAGTTAATTACTTAATTTTTAAAACATATATCTGTATTAAAAAGCGTATTGAAAAACATAGTGTATGTTTGTACACGTTAAAGGGCAATACTGATTTGATGATTCATAATTAAATAACAGCACACAAAAACCCTAAAGCACAACCACAAATTGTAGAATAGTTATAAATTACTGTTTTTGTTAATATATTCTTTAAATTCTGTTTAGTATGGCATATAAGTTCAAACAAATTAATTAAACTCCCTGTGAAATTTACCCAGCCAACTGCCTTTTTCTATTTGGTGCTGGGGAGGGTGGGGAGAACGACTTCTTTACAAATAATTGAATAGTTATAAAATAATGTCCAAGAATATAAAATATGACATAAGCTAACTTAGGAGTTGCTTTAGATAAAAAAGTTCTTGGCTAAATAAATAATGATTTATTTAAGAAGCAAGACCCAGCAATTTAGGGATAAATACTTTGCACATTATTTAAACCACAGGTCACAAACCAGTGGTCCGTGGACCACTGGTGGTCCATGAGAGAGAAAGAAAGAGAGAGACAGGGAGAGAGAGAGAGAAAGAAAGAAAAAAGACAGACTTATGACCACAATTGAGCCCAAAATTTTGCTAAGTAAAAGCATCGTTAAGTGAGTTTCACCACATTTTACAAGTTGGCAACGCCCACCCGTCACCTGACCACCAAGCCACGTCCACCTGAAGCCATGCCCACCTGACCTCCAAGCCACGCCCACAGAACTGGTAGGAAAAAAAATTTAGATTTCACCATTGGTCTGCAGGACTTAAAATTATGAATTAGGGTCCGTGGGATTTAAAATTATGAATTTGATGGTTCACAGGATTTAAAATTATGACCTTGGTGGTCCAAAGGTTTGGGGACCCCTGCTTTAAATTACAGTTTCATCTTTTTTTAAGCTACTGGTTATTAAATAAGGAAATCACATTTCATTGTTTTACACTTAACAGGAAACCTTTTAAAATATTAAGAACAAAGTCAATGTAAAAAGGAAGATCATGTGAACAAAGGACCCTAACCCTATCCTTAGATTAGTAACTCTAGTTTTCTATATAGCAACAGCACTTAGCTATAGCACTTAGACTTATATACCACTTCATAGTGCTTTTACAGCCCTTTCTAAACTGTTTACAGAATAAGCAATCTGGGTCCTCATTGTTCCCATCTTGAAAGGATGGAAGGCTGAGTCACCCTTGAGCCTGGTGAGATTTGAACTGCCGCACTGCAGCTAGCAGTCAGCTGAAGTAGCCTGCAGTACTGCACTTTAACCACTGCACCAACTTGACTCTCTATATCAAACATCACATGGAAAATTGTGATTTTCTCATTTACAATATGTAAATTTCATTACTGCTACAAGAAAAACATAATTTATTTAATATATATACTAATTAGGCTCTGATTAGAAACACATACTTCCTCTTCTCTTTTAAAATTGCCTAATAAATCAAAATACGGTACATTTGTTAATGTGTTAAACATGCAATGCAACATACCTTTAAATGGCTGAAACAATATTTGATCTTTCGCATGTCAGCCCCAATTTCCAAAAAGCTTTCAGGATCAGTATCTTCCAAAAATTCTTTAACTTGCTCATCTAATCTAAATATACATGATAAAACAAACAAAATAAAAAGCTACCTTGAAGAATATATATAACTCTTCAGAAAAACAAATCAAATATAAATACTAAACTCCAGATTCCTGCTAGTTTATCACAACTATGAACTTTCTGCAAATGGAATTTCAGCAAAATGGGAAGCAGGAGAAACAGTATTTTAAAATTTATACCTGCTGATTCAGTTCTTGGGGATTCAAACTTTGAGGATGACAGTGGAAAGCAGAGTGGGGAAGTTAGTTAACAAAAATAGCTGCATTTTTCATAGTATCACTGGGATTTTTTCTTTGGATCAAAAGTCTCCTGTGGAGGGAAAGAATCTTTCTATCTGCAAACTCTGATTCCAACACATAGAAAGCAAATGTATTGCTTATGTCTAAACAACACATTAAGGAAGTGTTGTTTTTTAAAATAAAATTGAATATTTTTAAAATAGCAATGTTCTGTCCAATAAATTCTAACTGCAGAAATCCATGATATACCAAGTATATTTTAAAACAAAACAAAGATATATTTTGTTCAATTAACTTATTTATAATTAATAGTCCATAGAACTGAATCTTTAATCACTTGAAAGTAATCCTGCTTAATAGTCTTGCATATATTGATGATTTCTAAAATCAATGTAGGGCCAAGTGAGAAACATAGCTGTCAGACTGTCAAGTAGGCCTTCCTGGAAGAGACGGCCTCCTCAGAAGGCATTTAACATAATGAGCATAATTGATCTGGAAATAGATTTTTTTCTGAAAATTTTATAAAGTATCAGTATCAGAGACTAAGATATTTAATGGAAATAATGTTCACCTCAGCCCATTTTGCAGAACCTGTGACTGAACTATTTTGTTGGATATAGTGACCTTTATCTACATTAAGACCACTCTTCTAGTCTCTCTCTTCCTGTAATTAGTATAGTAGATTTTAGATTTGTACCTAAACTTAGATTTGTACCCCCATGGGGGTTGCCTTGAATAACTGTTTGCTGTAGTGTTTGTACATGGTTAATGTGATGGATTTTGGTCTTCAATATGACTAACTTCTCTCCTACACACTGTTGCAGGACAGAGTATACGGATACCACTCTTCATTGCTAGATATTTGTAAAGTTGTCTAAGCAGCTTTAAGAAAAACTTTTATAAAATATTTTAGTGAAATATTTTAAAGTAACTTAAAATAGTAAATTGCTTTTTTCCATATGTAGGAAGATTATATTTAAAACAGTCAATATTATATATGATGGAAGCAAAGAGACTTAACTAACTCATGAAGGAATTTTGGAAGCCCTCACTTTGACCTGATGTATAAACTATGATTCATTTATGGCTGCTCCTCCTTTTTTATTACAGAACCTTGATACATTATGTCATATACAGTACACGGTTCACTGTATCTTGCTGCATGTTCACTACCATTGGCTATAGCCTTCAAACATCAGGCAAACGTCAAAGAGAGAAAAATAATGGCTTGCAAAACGCGATTTTGTAATATTGTTTTTCAGTATCTGATGAATGGATAGGAAATATTTCAGGTTGCTTGGTTAAAAAAAATCCTACAACGAAGCAAGAAAAATAAGGTATTCCATTCAAAATGTTTCTTTTTGGAATCCTTGAACTCAAAAATAAATGTCTTTCTGAATAAGCCCTATCACTTCTGATCTAACTGGATTAGTGATATATGAAGAACTAAATCTAACTGACATGATAAAAGAAAACAAGTTGTGGATATCAATAAGCAATAAACATCTGTAAGGAAATATGCTATTTTTCTTGCTTATTAAAATATTTGTAGATAATATTGCTAATGCTATTTTTCCCCCAATGTGCTGGTAGTTCTTGTCTGAAGTCCATAATTGGGAATGGAATTCCTATTGTAAGTCTGTATGGTCATAGACAATGCCAGAACTTACAAAAGAAATTCTCTTGTGATTGTTAACTGAGATTGTTGAATACAGGTAGTCCTCGATTTACAATCACAATTGAGCCCAAAATTTCCATTGCCAAGTGGGACAGTTGTTAAGTGAGTTTCACCCCATTTTACAACTTTCTTGCCACAGTTAAGTGAATCACTGCAGAGGTTAAGTTAGGAACATGGCTATTAAGTGAATCTGGCTTCCCCATTGATTTTGCTCATCAGATGTTCACAAAAAGTGACCATATGACACTGGAAGCATCATATATATGAACCAGTGGCCAACCATCCAAATTTTGATCACGTGACTATGAAAATGCTGCATTGGTCATAATTGTGAAAAATGATAATAAGTCACTTTTTCAGTGGTGTTATAAGTCTGAACAATCACTAGACGAACAGCTGTAAGTTGAGGACTGCTGTACTCAATTCAATAGAAACCACTCTGGGATTAGTTCCTCCCAGCCCAGAGCCTTAGTAAAATAAGGCATTGTGTCCAATTTGCCCCCCCTCCCCCAAAATCTCTCTTTCATCTCTGTTTGCAAGCATCAGCAAACGTTGGTTCACCTAGCTCCTTTCTCTCCTAAATCCCATGGGGCTCTACAGCCTGCCTCAGTAAGGAAGTAAACAATGCTGAGGGTATATTCAAATCTAAATTAAATTTAGCTTCTCAAACTATATGCGACAAAAATGTGATGCAGTTACAATTTGCATAAATGGTAGTTATGCTTCCCTGAATAACATCACTGTATGCAACATCCTGGAAGTTAACTCAGTAACTTCTACAGGTTTCCATCACTGAGCCTGAAATGTTCCATACCCTACAAAAGACTTCTGTCAAGAAAAAAATATTTTACACCAAAAATTGAAATAGCAAATCAGTATTTAGGTCATGACTGAAATCATTCCTATTTCAAAACACAGCACTAAGTTTGATATGGAACAAGGCAAAGAAACCATGCTTATTCAAAATTTAGTTTACAGTCTCCAGGGAACAGATTTGTGAGCTGCATATTGTAACTTTGCCATTAAAAATTTTTCAGGCTGATGGAGTATACTATAATATCCCCTCTCCTTTTGAAAAATTGTTTAAAATTTTCAGATTGCTATCTTTGGGTACTTCTGAATTAGTTTGCATATTCCAAGAACCTCTTACTTTCAAAAAGCTATGCTCAGGAATTTATAAACATTAATTTGTTCAGTTTTATTTCATCACAGTTATGTGTACTAAAACTTCAATAGCTTCTTTTGAAATATAATAATTGTAGGCTTCAAGTAATTGGTATGGAGACTTTCTTTCTCTGACAGACTGGTGTTTTCAATTTTGCAAGATAGGCTTCATTGTCTATAGTAAAAAATCTTTGCAGCAGAATTTTTAACGCTGTTGCTCCTTGGGCCAATTTTGAATTTCTTTAGAGATAGATAAGTAAAATAATAATAAAATCTACCCGATTTTACCTAGATAATCCAAGTAAAGATAATAATGTTGATGAACTCTGTTCTCCAATACAATGGATAAATGTACAGAGAGAAGTGATTTAAATACAATTATCAAATTATGCAGTTATAGATTTATCAGATTATGGGATTCAGAAAGTTTGGGGTTATTTTTGATCATGCTCTCTTCAGTCTTATATTGCAAAAAATATTTACACACAGGGATTTAATATGTAAGAAATTTGTTGATAACAATTAGTAACAAAGCTAATTGCTACAAATATTCCCTAAATACTTTTTTGAGCTATGTATGCTATGAACCTTCTCCTCAACTGGTATGTATTAATGTCCCAAAAGAAATATCACAGACTCAATACTAAACAAAATAATCCTTAAAGGTTATTTGCATCACCCTAGGTAATATAATCATTGATTGTTCAGTGCCATTCATATTCCTCATTAATTTATTATTCTCATATACCTCAATATAGCAGCTAGACCATTAGTGTTATTCTTGCACTTCACTTATTCTGCCCAATTACTTCTCAGAAAATGGACTATGTGGAAATTCACATCTCCTGCCAAAATCTGTGTCTGATAATAGTAAAATAGCAACTAGATCTTACAACTTTCACTTTTTCTTATTCCCTTACTATTAATAAGGCAGGGTGAAAATACTACAGCTGCTGTAAATTCACTATTCATTCTGATAAATTTAAAATATCTCTTAATTTGAAATATCATTTGAAACTAAATTCTCCTAGGATGTCCATGCTTATTATGCAAATGAAAAAAATATATATTTCAGAATAAAATGATATAAAGAAAACTAAATAATACTCTAGCAGCTCTTCTTTTGAGAGTTCTTCAAGTCTTTGTTCACCAGTCACCATGGCCAATTCATTTTTTAATTCCTGGATTTCCTTCTTCAGACGCATAATCATCTGGAAATATAAAATGGATCACACTGAATTTATTTATTTTATTTTATTTTTATTATTATTTTGTCAAGCACATACAAGGTAGAAATTATTGATATAAGTATAAACATTAGCAAAGTAGATATGTATAATAATAATAATAATAATAATAATAAAGATAATAATAACAAAAAACAAATTAGATACATGTAAAATAATAAAAATGTAAAAGGATAGTAGGACAGTAATAGGACAGTAGGACAGGGACGGTAGGCAC
>JANHGD010003184.1:118513-135081 GCA_027560375.1 Imantodes cenchoa
TCCCTCCCTTGGCGCAACCCTTTCGTCGGGAAAGCCAAACTGTGTGGAGTCTCCTTGCTTTCCCCTTTAATTAATTACATTAATTAATTGAATCGACTCTCGGCGAATGTTCAGTTCAAGCCATTCCTGCTTTGGTCTTACTGCCAATGTGTTCAGCGGGTGTGCTGGGTTCTTGCGCCTTTAATTGGTGGGAACTAGGAGAATCTGGTTAATTCTGGCAAGTATGGATTTGAGGACTGTAAATGCCCCTTTCCTTTGTAGAAGGAAAACCATTCACTTTGACAAATTCCTATTGACATTATTTGTTGCTGTATATTTCAGGAGTATTTTTTTTAAATGCATTATTAGAGGAATAATGGGAACAGACTGTGGAGAGCATGGGTGGAAAAAAATAGAGGGTTGATGATAACTCAGGAGTAGAGGGTTGGTCTGTTTTCTTCCAGGCTTATTGTTTAGACACCTCAGAGCAATACCTGCAATGGTGTGTGCGTGTACGTGTGTGTTTTGGCCAGTGTAGACACCTGGCCCTTCTGCACAGCTAGTCCTCCTGTTCCTATCAAGACAGAAATCCATTTTGACCAGGAGAGACCAGGTTATTCTCCAAGAAAGAGAAGGAGCTAAGGAAATGGGTACAAAGTTTTAATCAGTGGCCGAAAGTAAGCCGCTACTATCTGTAAAATGGGCAAGACATTGATCCAACAGGTTCAGCTGCAGATATCATAAACAGTGCCATTCAGCGGCAAGTTTCCCCCCCCCCCCCTTTCTTGGCTCTGTTCAATTAGTGGGAGTTATTTTTGAATAAAATATAAAACTGTTACCTGTGTGAACCTTTTTTGAGCATTTCTTATGCATTTAAGAATTTGATTGTGAATTAAAGAATTTAAGACTTTTGACTGTAGGACTGTAACTTGTTGCTTGTATCCTTACTATTAATATTGTTTCCTGATTGCTTATTTGTACCCTATGACAATCATTAAGTGTTGTACCTCATGACTCTTGACAAATGTATCTTTTCTTTTATGTATACCGAGAGCATATGCACCAATGACAAATTCCTTGTGTGTCCAATCACACTTGGCCAATAAAGAATTCTATTGATTGATCTATTGATCCATTAAACTCAACAGGGCTTCTTCCTCTGCAAGAAATCACTGTATGGAAGATTAGGAAGTGGGTTACAGGATTATTGTTTTGACATCACATTCCCCCAGCAATTAATTGGTAATGCTGACCTGGTCTCTTTTTTTTCCATTTTCAAAGTAATTTCAGATGTTCTACTCAAATTATGGTTTTCAAATCTCAAGATTGTGCAGTTCCAGATCTCTAAGGTATGATTTTTGAAGACAATACCACTTTTGGATCAAGAGGGAACTATTAAATATATCTTGCCAGCTGAACATGGAAAAAAGGAAAAGTCATAATTTGGTTGAGGGCCAGTTTGGTGTAGTGGTTAAGGCATCAGACTAGAAACCAGGAGACCCATAAAGCAGTTCAAGTCCCACCTATGGGTGATTTGGCCCAGTCACTCTCTGAAATCTTTCACTTCTGAAATCTTGCAGGAATTTCTCTTGGCAGCCACCAGTAGTCAGGACTGACATAAAGGCATTGTTGTTGTTGTTGTTGTTGTAATTTGTCCCTTCATGATAGGAAAAAAAATCCTTACAAGATTTCTCCGCTGAACTAACTGGGAAAGTGCAAAAAGCACTTCCTGATCAAAGACAAGCACAATGACGCCATTGTCTTAGTCCCCTAATAGTATAATTGCACACACACACAAATTTTAGAGAATGGGTGCTACTGCATTCAGTAGAAACAAAGTTTGTCGCATGTCATGTCCGACCCATTGTGACCCCATGGACAACGTTCCTCCAGACCTTCCTGTCCTCTACCGTCCATTTAAGCTCATGCCCGACTGCTTCAGTGACTTCATCCAGCCACCCCATTCTCTGTCGTCCTCATCTTTTTTTGCCCTCAATCATTCCCAGCATTAGGCTCTTCTCCAGTGAGTCCTTCCTTCTCATTGGGTGGGTTTCATCTTCAGGATCTGGCCTTCTAAAGAGCAGTCAGGGTTGATCTCCTCTAGGACTGACCGGATCGCCTTGCAGTCCAAGGGACTTGCAGGAGTCTTCGCCATAGTTCAAAGGCCTCCATTCTTTGGTGCTCAGCCTTCCTTACTGTCCAACTTTCACAGCCATACGTTGCAACTGAGGAAACCACAGCCTTGACTATACACACTTTTGTTGGCAGGGTGATGTCTCTGCTTTTAGTATGCTGTCTAGATTTGCCATAGCTTTCCTCCCCAGGAGCAAGCATCTTTTAATTTCTTGGCTGCAGTCCCCATCTGCAGCGATCTTGGAGCCCAGGAAAATAAAATAAAATCTGTCACTACCATCCATTTCTTCCCCAATGCCAGGAATGGAGAGGGCTGGATGCCATGATCTTAGTTTTCTTAATGTTGAGTTTCAGGCCAACTTTTGCACTCTCCTTCTTCACCTGCATCCAGAGGCTCTAGATGGCAACCACCAGAAGACGGCAACCACCAAATGGCAGCAAGTGATACAGATCACTCCGCCTCACTGCCTACCTCTATCGGCTACATGGAGCTTTCACAGCTCAAATACGATGGCTGTGCAATCTGGTGGATAAAGGCACCCATGAGCTAAAGGGAGAAAATAAAAAGGAGAAACTAAAAGGGAGAAAACACATCATAGAATCCTGAGTATGATTCAATCTGTCCAGTAGATGCAGTCCGCTAGGTGGTGGCAGGAAGATGGAATATGCAAACATAACAGAGGATTTGTTTGTTTGTTTGTTTGTTTGTTTGTTTGTTTGTTTGTTTGTTTGTTTGTTTGTCTGGCTGCACCCTGCACAGCCCCCTCAGTTGCCAAGCTGACTTGTTTTCTTCTCTGAGCAAATTCTGAGGAAGCACACAATGGAAGCCCTTTTATGTTGAAGAGGTAGACCTACCTGCCAAATCCTTTATTTCATACCCACCTGTTGATGGCTCCCCACTTCTGTTGCCCCACAACTAAACCACGGTAATTGTTCCTTGGCGCCCAGTCCCCTTCTTCCCCCTTCCGCATTCCACTCCTGAACAGAGAAAAAGATTAGCTGCTCAGTTGGTTTGAGTGCCTTACATGAAAGGGATTGTAAGGGCATCAAATTAACCGTGAATGACCCAGGTGTTTGGAGAAAAGTGGAGGGCAATGCTAGAATTTCAGAGCAGAGGAGGTCAACTTGGTTGCCCTCCAGGAAAAGAAGGTAGCGCTTCCCAAACTCTGGCAAAAGAAGAGAATGTTTGGGATGAGGACAGAGCTACAAGATAGAGCCTCTTCACCTGGCTGTAGCTTGAAACGGCAAGCAGCACCAGAACCAATGCAGCTGCCTCCTTGGCAATAGTTTGGGGGACTGCCAAAATAGCCCCCCAGTTCTCTGAAAGAAGCATCTGATGATGCTCCAGGAGGCTGGTTTCCATAAAGTCCTCCAAGATGCCCAAACCTTAATACCAGCCGAAATAGAGAGCTGTACTGCTGCTGCTCTGATGCCCTTCCAGTGCCCTGAGTCCGTCTAATGGATCCACTCCATTTGTGTGTATCTGTTGGGATTCATCTTGTCAGATGTTTCCAGGGCTTCCAGCAAGTCAGTGTTGGTTCCTTGACTATGACCATTGTTCGTTCAGTTGCCCAACAGTGGCACGTTGAGATTTCAGCCCAACTTGGAACTGCTGAATTGAGAGGAACAGAGGAAATATTCAATCACTGTATTGAGCCCTTCCCCAAAACTCATCCTTTCCTGACCAGAGTTGCCCAGCCTCTGCAGTGCCTTCTGGGTCTCCCGAACAGCATCTGAGCATGGATTGTGAGTCCTCCAGCCTTCCAGCTGAGTAACCTCAAGCAAGCGATAGGCCCTGGTCCCTTTGCCATGGTTCGCTCAGCTGCAATGCCTTGCCAGGAGAGGAGGCAAGGCAAGGCGGCGACAGGCGCTCCTGGAAGAGGCCCTTCTCTCCTACCTTTGCAGCGTCTCCTCTGCTTCTTTCCAGCACTGCTGTAGCTCCTTCTATTTTCAGCAAGATTTAGATAGAGTCTCCTTGGCCAGTTTCTTCCACTCCTTTCTTGCTGACTCCAATCAGCCTTCCTGAACTGAAGTGGGGAAGAAGCTGACCCCCATCAGTTGGGGTTGGCTGGTTGGCAGCCAGGGAGCTGATCCTATTAACCCTTTGCAGAACCAGAGCCAGTGCAAACCCTCCCTTTTGTTCCTCTGTTGAGGAGGGGAGATGTACGTGGTCGCTCCTGAGAGAAGCTCTGGCAAAGTTGAAAGGGTGTGTGTGATGCAATGATCTCCTGATGAAGAAAGTAGAGGAAAGGATGAATCTGCAAGGATCAGGGGTTAGGAAAACGTTCTGGAAGCTCCCCTTGACAAGCTGCCATATTTCATAAATCTCTTTCTGTGGCCTCTCAGCTACACATGCACCCAGAAGTTTGCTGACTTCTCATAGTGTGGCTGTCAGACCACAGTAGCCTAAGCATCAGAGAAATGGAGAATGCTTGGGGGGATTCCTTGAAAGCCCCCTCCCCTTCCAGCTTGGCAGTCACAGAGACCCATTTTTGGTGGATTCTCAAACAGAAGAATTCATTAGTCAGCACAAGGCAATCAATAGCCTGTTCTGACAACGTACACATTGACTCTGCCCATTGGACTTCTCCAGGATAGGCTTTGAAATAACTCTGTTAACGAGGCCATGGGGATTAGGGCACAACCCAATTATAAAGACCAGTCCTTAGCTGAGCATAAGTGCACAGAGCCTTCCAAGCTGTACTGGGGCTCCATATGCAAGGACCTCTCCAGAGGTCATTCTCAGAAAGAGGAGAGAAGAGGGAGAGGGTCGCCTCCCTTCTGCCTCTCTGTGGTGCTCTCAGAGCAAACCGAGTGCAGAGAGCTTAAGCCAACTCATCCCAGGCTGTTTGGTAAGAGTCATGTTTTGTCTTCTAGTGGCTCCATCCAGTTCTCATCTTTGCAGCAACAGCATGACCAATGTTCTTCTCACATCTTAGTCTCACCTGCGGTCTTGGGTTTTCCAAGAACCACAGCCGACTTCTCCTCCAGCCCTGTAGTTTTTATCCTCTGGATGCCTCTCCTACAACAGCCACCAACAGCCAGTTCCTGCATTGGAAGGCATTAACAGAATAGTTCAGATGGAGCACATTTTAGGATGCAGAATGTGAATAATGGCTTGGATACAGAGAGAAATCATTAAATCAATAAATAGGAGAGAGCGGCCACTGCAATTTCTAATATCCCACAGAAGACAGAAGTGTTAAATCATGCCTGCAGTGTGTTTTGGGTGTGCAGAACACAAATATAATCTTGTGTACGATTTCTGTTGCTTCATAGTCAGCATGAAATGGGTAGGAACAGGGCTGGGAGAGGAAGAACTGACTGGTGAGTTTAGGTTGCTCAGGAGACTTTCCATCGGCCCACCCATTCTTCCTCTTCCTCTTCCTCTTCCTCTTCCTCAGCTGCTGAGCCAGTGGCTGAGTCTTTCTGAAGAGGCAGCTCGGGCCACAGCCTGCCAAGGCCTCCTTGTTGGGGAAGGAATAAGACAAGGTCAAAATGGCAGCCGCAACCATCACCTTGGCTGCCCCACCCCCCAGTGGACATTCCTCCTTCCTTGCTGTGGGAGGCAGAGCAAAGATGGCCTCCTTCTTCCCATGCCCACCATACACGGGTGACAGGAAGGGTCAATGGCTGGGCTGAAGGAGAAGAACCCCGTTTCTTTATTACCTGCAGGGAAGGCTACATGGTCAACAGAGCGTTCTTCCCTCCCAACTGCCCCAACCTCCTCCCACCCAACCCCCCACTCCAGCTGCTCTCATTCACTTCCACACACCAGGCTCTGCCCCTTGCCTGGACTCTGCGGTCTCCCTGCAGCCCCCCAGCATGAACCGAGCACTTCTCCCATTTGCAAGCCCAGATATAGCTGGGGGGAATCAGGAAGGAGCTGCAGAAGGTGAGCACCAGATGAAGCAAACATCCAGCTCACATTCAACTTTATATGACTTGAGTAGCACTTTTTTTTAATGTACTGGCTCTATCTTTTGCTTTATTGAATTGGTCATATATTGTCCTCTCCCCAGAAATGGTATATAAAGTTTGATTAAATCAATAACTGCATCTGAAGAAGAGCGTCGGAGGCTTCTAATTTCTAGTGTGCATGAGCACGAAGTTATGGCATGACACTTAGAAGCCTGTTTCATAGCCTGCAGCTGCTGAATTATCTTCTGAGCGGATGATAACACCCTGGGAAACAATTATATTTTTTTATGCCGTACTGCAAAGAATGAAGGCCCTTGTGGATTCTGATTCAAGGGAAGGCAGTTGTGCTGAGATGAAGCTCCAGCCACTGATCCTTTGAGTAAGAAATCGGGCCCTGCAACATGTCCCTTGTCTTGACACTCAAGTGCGCAAGAGAGCATCTGACCAGGTTTGCCCTTCTCTCTTCCAATTGTGGAGATCCTCCTCCATGTTTTTTCACGGCTCCTACAGTCACTTCTGAGGCCTTCCAGGTCTTTCTGTAGCACTGCAGCAACCCAACAATTCTTTCCAACCTAAGCTTCAGCTGTGCAAGGATCACAGTTCACACTTGGTTGGCTGTACATACAATGACAAAACCAAACAAGCCACCTTCTGGCTTAATGCAACGCTGAGCCCAGCCTGTGTGACTGAGAGGTAAGTAGAATCCGCTTACCAGTAGACAGCAAGACCAGCGGTGGGATTCAGCCAGTTCGCATCACTTCAGGAGAACCGGTTGTTACCTTTCTGAGCAGTTTGGTGAACTGGTTGTCGGAAGAAATCATTAGGGCAGAGAACCGGTTGTTAAATTATTTGAATCCCACCACTGAGTAAGACATGCAAGCAGAGAAGAGATGTGCCTAGGACACCCTATTAGATTGTGGGTCATGACCGACTAGTATTTCTGTAGTAGAACCAGCTGAGCATCTCTGGGTTAGCTAGACCAGATGGATCATTTTAGGGAAAGCAGAACCTGCCTCGGCCTGTGATTCTCCGTTGGGTGAAAGGTGGGCCCAGAAGAGGTTGGAAAAAGTGGTGGATAGTCCACCCACCCTTGCCCCTGATGGTCATCCAGGTCAGACTTGTTACTTCCACTTGGAGAGAAGGCGGGTTGAAAGTCTCCTGCCTTTCCAGCAGGCCTGCAAGTTTGATTGGAGGAGGCTCTAGCATACCCTGCTCCGTTTCTCCCCTTTCGCGCCCTCTGCTCTTTCCATGCCCGGCATCCAACTGAACGGTGGATGAACATTGCTTTCACAGGTCACAAAGTAAAACCCTCGCTGGGAATGAGATCTTTTCCAGGCCCCCTGGGAACATTTAGAGCAAGTTCATCTGTCATCTGGCTGCCAGTCAAACTGTTGGGGAGGTGAGAAAACAGCCAGGGCCAGAAGGTTAGCATTGGTATCCCACCTCCCAAGTTCTCTCTGGCTGTCCCTTTTGCTTTGGGGAGGACCTAGCGCCACAGGCAGGATGCCCAGGCAGAGAAAGGAGAACATCTGGGTTATTTGCTTTTCTAGCCATCCTGGGTCTCTTTTCCCAAGGAGTTAAGACCAGCCAGTATTCCTAGGAGTGTGAATGAATGGGAGAGAAGCATAGACCTAAGTGCTAGAGGGACTCAGCTTCCCCTCCTGTCCAGGTACCATGTAATCTGCAGAATGACCCCATCAGCCTGCCTTACCTGGCATTGGGGCTTCCAAAAGAAGGAACCTCCAGGAGGTCCTGACCCTAGCAACCCCACCGGCGTGATGATTTGGGGCATTTCCTAGCTTGTTAAATTTGTTCTCTTGCTATAATAATGCCTTGAAGAAAATGGCCTCCCTCCTTGTATTCTGTAAGCCAGAAAGTACCTAGTTTAAACAAATAATGGCATTAAACAATGGTCTGTTTTCTAAATGACCATTGACTGAGCTTGCACAATAAGCTAAGCCAGTAACAAGGCTCTTAATGGCTCAGAAGGCTGCTTTGACTGAGATAATCCAGGTCAGTGATGCTGGGCTCCCCCTCCCCTCCCCATTTTTTATTTTTTGCTTTCCTCTCTCACAAAGTCACACTTTTCAAACAAGCTCAAGAACATTTCCATCAAATCCCTCTTCTCTCAGTCTCACCGTAGCAGGAAGGCCTCCTGCCTGTGTTAACATAATGAACTTTGATTGAGTCGTTCTTTACTTGGTTATGATGGCTGCTCTATTGGTATTATATCGCTATTGACTTCCACTCCTGTCATTTATGGGGCTGATGTCTTAAATGAAATGCCGTTCTATCATTTGTAATGTGGTTCGTGAAGACTTTCTTCTAAAATTGCTTAAATAAACCAACCAATAAGAATCTCCCATTCTCGTTAGGAATTTCTTGAAGTTCCCAGTAGGAATTGAAAGAAAAGCCTGCCTCTGTCATCATTATCCCATCAGAAGGCAGGCTGGACCGAACATAATTAGAGACCCCACCAATTAGAGGGGGGGCAGGGGAAGGTTCCCTTTGCTGTACCCTTCAGTTAACCATTGGGTTAACCATTGCGATCCTTGTTCACTCTTCCCATTGCTGCTTGTTGTTCGAACAGATAATAATAAATATGTAATGATCATTGATGAATTAAGATGTGGATTCATGAATCTCAATTCCTGTCTTTTTCTCTGTGTCTCTGTCTGGCTACAATTCCCACAAGTCACCAAAACTTCACAGATGTTCATTTTATTAATGTTCTCATTTGATAAGCTCCATGTTCCATTTGCCAGGTTGGCACAAATACAGCCACTCTCGCTCAGAAAATGAGGCTGTTGCTGCTGCTGCTGTTCTCTGCAGTGATGGGGGCTCGATGAACCGTTATTGGCACAAATATTTGCATGGCTTCAATTAAACTGGTCCCACAACATAAAAGGCCCCAGTCAGCTGCAAACTCAAAGCCAGTTCCAAGAAGAGACAATGCTGTGGTGTGTCCTGCACCATCTCGGTGGCACAGACACTCAAGGACATCACCCCATTGTGTTGAGTTGTGACCACCCAGCCCCCCAGGAAATAGATGGATTCCTCTTTTATTTGAAATCCTTTCAAGAAACGTGTTGCAGTAACGCTGCCATTGGCTGGAATTTGGTCTTGTGTGACAGGTAGAAGCAGGGGCCACCTCTTCAATGGTGAAGGTCCCATTGCTCCACTATTGAACAATCCCTGGGCTCCTGGTGGCACCAGGCTCAGCCTCGCTTTCTTCCTGTGCAAGCAGGTGTCCCAAAACATCCAAAGGAAGTTCAGGAGATTCTGTGAAGGAAATGTGCAGCCACTATGGCCTCATTGGTATTTCATGGCCACTTTTGATGGTGGTGGTGGTGGCGGCGGTGGCGGCGGCACCATAGAATATACAGCACTAAAAAGCTGCCCCCACACACACACCACATTAGCTGGCCGAGCCTTTTGGAGACTGATGCCCCAATGAAGGAAGAAGGCTTTCCAGTCCTCTTGATGGCAGGATAAAATCAAGGGGAAGCTCGCAATAACAGATACGAGACAATTACATTGTTGGCCTCTTTGCGGTTGCCTTTGAAGAGCCTAACAGCCATTAACTCCCCACGGAGCCCGTTGCTGCAAGGGGCCAGCCAGCCAATGGAAGACTTCTTCTCCAGCCAGCCTGGGGTTCCCACTGCCCCCTCTATGTTTCGCAATGATTTTCTTCCAGCAATCATAACCAGCACTTTAGGTATCCGTATCTCCATTTCGGGCATGGTGGGCAGGCATGAAGAAATGAAGCTGGGTATAATTTGGGAGTAGACAGTTTTGCCCATGTTTCCCCTTTCATCCTTTCCCATCCGGAGTTTCTTCTGCCCAGCTCTGCATATCCGCTGGTTTCAGAAATGAAAGCCCACATGAAAATTCATAGGTGTTATTTGAATTTCTCCTAATCCACCTGTTTTGCAAGCAATTGTGGCTATTATGGACTCTTTTGTATGCAGGTTTTCCAGGTACATATTTGTGGTAGCCACGGGGCTAATGGCATTGCTTGTTTGTAGGTGAGACGCTTGTGCCCAAACTAAATCTTTTCACCTGAATATGTTCCTTTTCTGGCAAGCCACATTTAGAAAGCCCAACTGGGGAAAGCAGAGCCTGCAATCGATTGCAATTGGGTGGGGAGGGGCAACTGACATTCCCTTGAAAAACAGACCGGAGGATTTTCTTCCCCACCCTGGTTAATGGCTCTTATTCTGCTTTTCGGCAGGAGTGCATCAACTTCAGACTGCAAGATGGGGAGGAGGAAGGGCAATGGGGCTGACATTTTCTTTCCCCATAGCCTGATTGGTCAGGGGCTGAAATAGCAGCTGCTGTTGCTAAGCAGCTGTTAATGTCATTCACACCAGGAGCTGTCCTTCACCCCCCAGGTCAGGCAGGTACCAAGCTGAGGCTGCCTGGCAAAGACAAAAGGGGTCTTTTCTCCCCCTTCCTGACCTCTGGAGGAGGAGGAGGAGGAGGAGGAGGAGGAGGAGGAGGAGGAGGGCTGGGTGGTGGGGGGATGCTTTTTGCAAATGCTGGGCTGACCCTTTTTTCCCATCCACAAGCCAATCCAGGTTTTTTCTCCTGTGACCTCAGAATCACAGCTTCCCCTTTTATCTAGGAAAATAGCATTATTTGCCAGCTTAGTCATTCTTCAGCCTTGATCATTTCCAGAACTCCAATTTCTGGGTGGAGAATAGATGCCTTTTGTTCCTATTGCAGATGCAAATAAGTTTGTGCATGTGAGAAGAGCAAGAAGCTCTGTGGTGGGCAGCCTGTGACTTCACACACACTAGAGCAACTGGCTCTTCTGAATTCCTACTAGAAGATTGTAGGCTGAGGTTACTTTCCTCGTATCACTTTAACCCAAGAAGCAACATTTCACAGGGAGAGCAGTTCTGTCCTAGAACAAATAGGCTTGATATATAAGAGAAAATTCTAGCAAGGCGTTACGTAGAGAATGAGAACGCATTTGGTACTGGTTGGTTTGCCTGTGTTGAAGAACATCAGATACATGCTTAGATCCAATTCCTAATCCTGGAGCATTGAAAGGAAGGTCCAATGTCCCTCAAAATATCCCCAGGTTCCTCATTTCCAGACAGAGGGTCTCCAGACTAAGGAGTGCTGCTCCCAAATCCAGAAAGGTGACCTCCCATTCGTCCCCAAAAAAGCACCTGTCTCCCTGGAACTGATCCCATCACAATGTGGTGAGTTCCTCTGCTCTTCATGTGAAGAATATTGGAGGCTGCTGGGTTTCCTTCTATGTTATCAGCAATTGTCTCTGGGATCAAGAAATCTTCACCTCCTGGGAAAATCCATTAAAGGTGGCAACAAAGTCTATTGTGGGTTGACTTTTAGGAGTCTCAAGCTAATGATCAGGTTAATGGCAGAATTAGGGAAAGCTCGGGTCTCTCAAAACCCTTGAGCTACTGCTATCCAACCCCGGAAAGTGTGGGTTAACATTTGGCAGTCAATCACCCCACTTGTAATTGTCCTCTGGAGGGCCCCGTCCTCCTGGTAGAAGCTCCCGGTCCAATGAAAACATCATCCAAGGGAAGTAGGGGGACCCCAGGTCACCCGTGGGTCACCTGTGATGGTTGAGGCAGAAGAAAAAAGTTTTGTCAGCCTGGGGCAAATCAGAGTATCTACACAGCCTAGAAAATACTGTTGGGTTTCCAAAGATGGCAGTAGGAAGTGGAGGGGTGTTCCCATTTCTGCCTTTAAGGAAGCCATTTCCCTTGCCCCTTGACTTAAAAGAGGCTAATTAGCCAGTGTTTTAAGTAAAGAGATGGTAATTATTCCACCCAGATTTTTGAGCAAAATGCCATCACATGCAAGGCCAAGAATGGCACAGACTGAGGGCTCAGATGCTCGTTCATGATAAAAGCTGCTGAAGGCACGAAGGACTCGAGGGGCCGTCCGAATGTTAGCAAAGGAATAAACTAGTAATAAAGTTAATTCTTGGCACATGTGAACTCCCATTTTCCCGGGTCTTTGGCCAGCATCTTGAGAAGAGTGCCAAAGAGAGTTGACTAGGAGCAGAATCCCTCTGGTGCCCTGGTGATGGATCGTCTGATCCCCAAGATTACTTTTGTAGCACTGGCAGAGGGGGTCATGTCCAGGCCCCCACAGCTTCAACCAACTTCATCTGGCCCATCTAACTCAGAACGTCTACCATTGGACAACTCCGGTTCTTGAGGGTTTCAGCCAAAGGGTCTTTCCTGCCTTCAGGTCAACACTGGGGAGGAGGAGTTGTCCAGGCCAGGGGTCATTTGCTTTCAGTGGCGTATTGTACAAATCTTGCCCAACATGTATCTACTTTGATTCCCTTCAACTGTCAAATTTCCTTCTGATTTGTCCAGGTTTCAGTGGCCTTTTCTATTATATCACTTGCCTTTTTTAAACTGTCCTTGCTCTCATTGATACTGTTAGTTTTACTATCATGGATACTTGCTTTGAACAACCAGCCATAGGATGCCCTGGGGGCCAGATTGTGGGAGAGGGGCCAGGGTGATCCTTGGACTTGCCCTGAAGGAACTCTTGGGTCCATGGAAATCACCTGTTGTCCCTGAGGGGTTTCCCATCAGCTTGAACCCTTAGCTCCACTCCCTGAAGAGACTTCTCCATAGAAAAGCCTTGCCTGCTGGCTTTTCCTGAACTGCCCATTGGGGGGCTTGAAAGGGGCTTGTGTGCATTCAAGAAGCCTCCACTGCCAGAGAAGACCTGGCAAAATGAAGCACCTTCAGAGTTCTGGGTGCCCTCAAGTTCTGGGATGATTTGGATATAGCCATGCTGTTTCCTTGAAGGCAGTAGAGGAGTAGCTAGCTCTCCTTTTCCCCAGATTTCTCTTACACTCTCCAGACTACTGACAGCCCTGCTGTTTCCTGGCAGGTAGCCCCCCTGCCCCTCTCCCCACAGAGGAACTGGTCAAATATCTTTAGCTTTTACCTGGTAGTAACTCAGGGCTGCCACCTGCTGAGGCCTTAATGGCAAGGCACGATTCAAAGGCAGTTAAGAAGGACAGCCAGATGTCCATTTTCTATTTCAACCCCCCCACCCCAAAACCTCCTCTTTAGAAGCGAGTTGCCTTTGTGTATCTAAACGCCATTTGCTGCAGCTCAGGCTAATGGATATGGCTAATCAATATCTCCATTCATTGCAGAGCTTTCTAGTTCCATTGTCCACCAGCAGCAACTCTTGGGGCAGAGATTTGATCGGAGAATTTCAAGGTCTGTTGCCCGGGCAGAAAAGCTCCCGTCACTGAGTGACTCGCTCCGGAGCGCCCTGGGAACCGGCCACTGCAAGCCAGAAGCCAGGAAGAGTTTATAATCCGGCCATTTTAAATTAGCCCCAATATCATTATGGTATCAAAACAGATGGGAAGCAGAGAAATAATTCAGTAAAAATGTAGACTGGTAAACTATTTGTTTGGATAAAAAAGGGAAGCATTCAGAATATAACACTGCAAATTCTTTTGATTATAGAGAATTTGTCCATGGCATGGCTCCTGAGTTATGTGCCTTCCCTATTTGCTTTTCTATATTATCATTACTTATTTAATTAATATATTTGATTAAATGTATTCACTGCCCATCTGGCTGTCATGCGACCTGGGCCAGCTAATATAAATATATATTTTGAACTAAAGAATCAAAGCCCACCTCTAGTATAGTTCAGGTCCTGCAGTGTGATATCTCCAGCTGTGTTTGAAAGCATGTGAATATTAACATGCTACTTGGGGAACACCATTCCCACTTCTGGTGAAACAAACTTTGTTAGAATTCTGGGTGAAACTTTGCATCAACGCTTCTGCTGGAGGCAGGTGAAAAAGACATGCAAAAAGACCCTTCCTTCCTTCCTTCCTTCCTTCCTTCCTTCCTTCCTTCCTTCCTTCCTTCCTCTGTTTAGGAGAGAATTCTGCTGCCATTCTCTGTTAGTGGCTGGATTCCAATTATTCTTTTCTGCAAGGAAGCTCGGATCAAGGGAAAGAGCAAGCAACGTCTTCCTGACAAGTGGGGCATCTTCACCCCATTTTCCTTGGCACTTTAGAACTTGGCAGCCAACTCAGCTGCACTGAGCATCAGGCCGAAATGGGAGCCCAGACAGACCCATAAGAAAAATGCCAGTCAGAGCCGATGTTGGCTCAGAGAGGGCCGTCTGGGGCCGGCCTCCTGCCGCTGTGAATCATTGTTGTCGACAGCATTTTCTGCACTGCACTTCTCTGAGAAAACATTTTTCCCTGCCATAAATCCATTCAGCTGTACTGGAAATGCAGGCACTTTATAGAAAATCTTTAACGGCACCAACACAAATGGATAGGTCTCATTTCCTCTGTGCAGTGTGAAGATTTGCAAAGGCGTCAGTGGCGACCGTTTACCAAGGAAACAGCGGAAATGGGCAGAAACAGAATCCATCACCAGGCCCCCTCTGGGACTCCAATAGCTGCAGCAGGGACAGGCTTGCCATCAGAAGACCTGTGCGGGCACCCACATACACACTTTCAGATGGAGGGGCATGCCTGGGTGTGCACGGAGGATGCGCTGATATGCATGCAAATGATTGATGGGGCCCCTCCGCTTCCTCCTCCCTCCCTCGCCTGGCTGGGTCTATGCGTACTTTATCTTTTAGCTCAATTCAGGAGGCCTTAAATGCAGAAACAGGAGCTGATCGGCAAAACTACAAAGGAGCAGAAAGCCCAATAAAGGAGAGTATTTGTAGCTCGGGGTTGAAATGAGGAGTCCTTGGTGCTCTCTGAGCTTTGTGGTTTTCTTGCAGACATTTCATGACTCAACTAGGGAACATCATCAGTGCTAGAAGGGAGTATGGAGTTGGTGTTGCCGTTGGAGGAGGAGGAGGAGGAGGGAGAGGGAGAGCTTGGTTGTTTTCTTGCAGACCTCTCATGACCCAAATTAGGTAACATCATCAGTACTAGCCAATCAGTGGTAGCATTGACTATGTTACCTAGTTTGGTAATGAAACATCTGCAAGAAAAAAAACAAGCTCAGAGGGCACCAAGGCGCAGAAAAGCAGTTGGTTAGTAAGTAGGGAGCTGGAAAGTCATAAGTGCAGAAGAAATCCCTGTAGAAAGCCCCACTATGGAGCAGCCATCCGGTTGACCTCTCCTCCCTGCTTCCACCCTTAACAAGAACAGAAAGAAGGGAGCCATTGCTACAGAGGGCTTCAGACTCCAAGATGCAGGGGAGCCCAAAAGGTCACCACGGACGGTCCATGATGGATCCATAAGGACTGAGAAGGGCATCCTCCCTCCCAGCCAGGTGCCCATCAAGCCAACCACCGGCACGTGGCCTGTCCTGCATCTTGGCCCAAAGGAGCAAAATAATCCACTTCCTCTGGAGCAGAGGGTCTCTGGGACTTTGGAGTCGTCTCCATCCACCTGGGCAAAGGAACATAAATCAGCCACCTTTGTCACTGGGCTGCACTAGCTCCCCTCCAAGGTAACCATAAAGTATCACCAGGCTGTGATGAAGATGGGGCCAGAGCTTCTGCCCTGGAGCCTGTCGTGGTTCTGTGGCTTTTCCACGATGGAACAGGCAACAAGCAGAAGGAGCAGAGCAGAGAAAGAGGGAGCTCCTTTCTTCCCTCCGTCTCTCCCAAATAAATTGCTGTGGGCCTCCAGCTGTGGCTATTTTCTTTATTCATGCAATCGCTGCATTCTACAGGATGCCAATAGCTCAATTTTTATGCTCGCCATTTATTTTCATTGTGTTTGTTAAGGTGGAGTTTTGAAGCTGCCCAGATCATGCCAACCAAAGAGAAATTCTGGGCACTCGCTTGGAGTTGGACGAGAATCAACACAGAATGGCAACAACATTTCCCTTTTCATCCTTCCCATCTGTAATGGAGCTGAAAGTGACCTTATTGTTTGCAAATTATTGGCCTCTGGAGATGGGATGGATACCAGAAGATTAGTTGAGTAAGAGAGAGAGACCAGTTTGTCTCCAAGAACACTGATGCATTGATGAGTTTTCCAAGCCACCCTCCGAACCAGCACCCTAGCAAAGCTTTGCCTCCTCTGAAAACTAGAGAAAGGAATATTTGAGGGCTTGCTTGGCTTCATTGAAGAGCTCAGGGTTGAAGGCAGCTGGCTCAGGGCCGGGACCCTGGTTTGCTCTTTGTCCCCTGATGCTTCTCCCATGCCCACAGCGAGAGATGCCATTCCATGTTCATCTTATCCCCATGTCAGCCACTGAGGTTTCTCCTACAGATCCTGAGGACCTCAGAAACCTCCAGCTCCATTTAGCTCCCCCCCTTCCTTCTTGCAGTCTTAAGGCCAAGGTCTCAAGACGCCCAGTTTCCCTCTTGTGAAATTCCAGTGGTTCCCCAAGAAAAGGAAAGGCTTAGGGCTACAGCTGAATCTCTCCTAGGTGTTCTACATTTCTTCACTTCACTAGCGCCTACTGTTCCTGTCCTACTGTACCCATTTGTATGTACTCATTATAGAATAGAATAGAATAGAATAGAATAGAATAGAATAGAATAGAATAGAATAGAATAGAATAGAATAGAAT
>JANHGD010003184.1:142145-156270 GCA_027560375.1 Imantodes cenchoa
CCTCTTTTGTGGAACTCTGGATGTCTTTGTTCTTGACCACCTGAAATCCGAAAGAAATCCGCTGGTGGGTCCCAGGCCAGGGAGAGGCAAGTGCTGATCCTGGAGAAGGAGAAGGGAGCCTTTTGAGAGGAATTTGTCCATCTTCTCCTGCATTTCTTTCAAGATAAACAAACAGATGTCCGTTGTTTCTCTCCCGCTCTGAGTGCCATTGAGTTGCAATGTGCACATGTGCCTTTTTGTGTGTGGAGCCTTTTAAAAGCCTTGGGAAGCAATTCCAACATTTTTCTATAGGTGCAGGCAGATAATTGGATGCTTTCAAAGACCACTGCCAGGCAGGGAAAGTTCAATTTGGCGTCAGAGTGTTCCCTGCATTGACCGAGCCTCTTCGTGACTTCCCCCCTCCCTTCTTTGCGCCTTTCCTCCTGAGTTGAATGACTTGCTCTCTATTTTTTGTACTTTGTCTTTGGAAAAGCACTTAGATGGCAAAGGAGAAATGATCTCAAAATCGACCAGGACTCTTGCTGGGCTATAAATAAATAAATAAGCAAACAAAAAGTGGTGCTTTATTTTGCTAGATATGGCTTTTTCCCGTCCTCTTTTCCATTTCTTTCTCTCTCTTTTTTTTTTTTAAACTAACTTCTTCAAAAAAAAGAAAAAAAATTCAAAGGGAAACAATATTTGACCAACTGCCACCACTAACAGGCAGGTGGCTTTGATCTCCATAGAACGGTTAAGAAAACTAAGCCAACTGAAGGAAGGAGATCCATCTCCAAGCCATTGAGAAGAGTTCCTTCAGGGTCTTCTCGCTGCTTCCCCAGCCCACCTGATGGTCTGTAGATGGAGATGCGTTTTCAAGGAGAAGCAGAAGGGCAGCTGAATTGTCTTATTTTCCTTCCCATCCTTCCTTATGCACAATTATGATTGTTCCTGGTCCAGCTACCCTTACAGAGTCACCTGCAGCCAGTCTCGCTCTCCTTCGGGAGGCTTTCTTCGGCAGCTTGTGAAACCTCTGAAAGTTTTACATGGCAAGCAAAGCTTTAAAAATAATTTGTATTGTATTTAAATATTCCTTAAGTCATTTCATTATATTTAAGCCTTAATTCATCTTCTTTTTGACCCTTCTCAATACATTAATATGACTATTTGACAGAAAGATGGACTGTGTTATTAAAGAATGTCTTTGGAAAATTTAATTCTTGAAATCTTGCTCTCCCGTCCTTTCTCCTGTCTCTTTTGAAAGGCCGGGCCCAGATCGCCCTCTTAATTTTCTGGGTTTATTCTTGAGCTTCTAGATGAAACCACAACTTGTCTACTAAATCTTCTTTGCTACTCAACTGTGATTTAATCATTTTGGCCCATTAGTTCACACAGGCAGTGACAGAGCACCGGTTAAGACAGAAACATATTCCTGGTTGCCCACATTTTGTTCTCCTTTTGGTAAAGCTCCTGTTATTCAGGGGGAAATTTGAAAATGGAGAAAATATTTATCATACTTTTCTTTTCTTTTTTAATCTTTATTGAGTTTTTTAGTTAAAAACAACATATAAACAAGACATACAAAAATACATAAAATACAAACAAAGTAAAAACTAACCACTTTCACAGCTATTTCATTTCCAAATATATTTACACTTTACAGTATTACTCTTTTAATTTAAACAATCGCTACTGTTTATCCAGCTCTATATTCAATGGATTGAATCTCCTACTATACATTCAACATCTATTTCTTCCATTTTAGTTATATATACCTCTAATGGTTTACATAAGACATGAGAGTAGGAACATTTACAGTGTCTTTATAGTTCACCTTTTATAAACAAATTTGAAGTTTTTTGTTGTGATGTAACCACTTATACCATTTATTCCAAGCGTCATAGAATTCTGTCGTCTTCTTCTCATGTATCTCCACTGTTAGTCTGCACATCTCGGAACATTCCAAGATTTTTCAAACGACCATTGAGGATGTGGAGATGGTATTTTTCCAACTCTGCATGTAAACAATCTAGCGGCGGTGGTTGTATGAAGTATGAAGTAACAGCCCTCTTTTTGAAACTTTTCTCTAAAAATTCCCAACAAGAACAGTTCTGGCTTCAAATCAATCGCCTGTTGTGTAATTTCTTCCAGCCAATTTCTTTTTTTATTTCAAAATACTTTGATTTTAGGGCACGTCCACCAAAGATGGTAGTAGGTCCCTTGCTCCTTCTTGCACTTCCAACATTTCAAAGACATCGTTGGGAGCATCTTTGCCAATCGTGCCGGAGGGAGATTCCAGCGATAGAACATTTTATATATATTTTTCCTTATATGATGCCACCAAAGTCAATTTGTAATTTACCTCCCAAATGTTATCCCATTCTGCTAAATGAATTGCGTACCCAAAATTTTGTGCCCATGCTATCATTGTCCCCTTAACCACTTCTTCCTCTAATTTGTATTGAAAGCTATATAATTTCAAAATCATTTTTTCTTCTGGGCCAAATAATATTTTATCTAATCCTTGATCATTTTGGAATCCAAATTGTGTAGCATCTTTCTTGCACCATGACTGTACTTGTAGGTAATGCCACCAATCCAATTCTATTGCTGCTGATTTAAGTTCTTGTTTTGTTTTAAGATTGTCTTGGTCATCCAGGAGTTGTTTATACGTTACCATTTTTTCCTCATTCAATAAATTTGAATAGATAATTGCCTCTATCATCAATAACCATTTGCGGATTTTTTGATAATGCTCATTTTTAATTTTGAGCCAAATTTCTAGCAGGGAGCCTCTTATATAGTGTCTTTGGAAGTAGGCGTGATTTTTTGTGTTCCCCCCCCCATATAAATATTTATCAGACTTTTCAGTGACCTTAATTATATGTTTGAGGATGAGTGTGAGCTATTGTGCTCTTTTGCTCTCCATTTCTTTTACACACACACACACACACGCATGCACACACACACGCATGCACACACAGAGAGAGACAGACAGAGACAGAGAGACAGACACTTAGCCTCAACCTGCTCCTTTCTTTTCATTAGTCTCCATAAGAACAACATTAAAAATGTTGGAGACCAAAGAAGGGAGTTGGGAAGAGAGAGGAGGTTGCCTCAGGCAGAGTCCCCTTCTGATCTGACCTCCTCATTCTCCCTAAACTTATCATTGCCAAACCTGCCAGCTCACGTCCGTCCTTTCATCCTCCCCCAATTTTAAAAACTTCACTGGCAAACGCTTTCCATGGCGCTCCCTGGAGACCACCTCCTCTACAGCTGGAGAGTTATGTTTCAAAGAGAGAGGCTGGGATTATTAGGCCCAGGGGTGTCTGCGGGTTGCGTTTCAAAATTTAAGATGTCTGCCACCCAAGTTCTGTCTGTTTTTATATGTGTCCCACCTGTCCTTCAAATCTTCCAACAGAGTCTATCCTCCTTGCTGGTGGTCATCTTCTTTTTTGCCCGTCCTTTTACCAGTCCCAGCATTACGGAGACCTCAAGAGGAGTTGAGAAGTTGGTCACACTTGCAGAACATGTCCAAAATATGATACAGCCTGCTTATTTGTGCCTCGAGAACTCAGGATTGATGCATTCTAGGATCTATTTGTTTGACTACCTGCGGTATTTTAGGAGTCTTAAACCAAAGTTCAAATGTGTCAATACTGTGTGTAATATTTATCACAGCAAGCAGACCCAAATGGAAGTGTTAATATTCTTTCTATCTTTCAAATAGAATGTCACACTTTCCCTTCCATATACGGTCACAGAGAAAAAACCCCGCCTGGATGATTCCAATCTCTGTAAGTATAAACACATCACAGTATCTGAATATCTTTTCCAAGGTCTTCATTACTACTCTATCAACTCTCCTCTGCAGCATTTTTCTTAACTGATGATTCCTTTACTGTTGATAGTCAAATCTAAAAAGCAAAAGGAAATATTGTCTAGGGTTTCTTGGATGTTGATATCTCTGCAGTACAGAATTTCAGTGTTGTCCCTCCATCTTAGATCTTCTTTGAATCAGTTACTCTATGTCCCTTTGGGATCCATCCACCTCTTCTAACAACTTTTTGAAATTCTTTGTTAAGTTCCTTTCTGAGTCATTTGTTTCTCTTGGCTCTGACGTCTCTTCTCTTCTCTTCCATCCTCTCCTCTGCTCTACTCTACTCTGCAATTTCCAGTTTATTCTAACCTCCAATTTGCTTTCTTCTGTTTCTTAATCTTCAGCAGTCTCTTTTCACATTAATCAACAGCTTCTTTGATTTCATTCCACAGTTCCTCTGGATCCCCATCAATGAGGTTCAAGACTTCAAAGAATTCCTGATATTCTTGAAAATGGTGGCTACAACCTCAAAATCATATTGGGGGAAATGGTTGGCTTTCTTCCTCCACTATAGCTTGACTTGGAACTTATGCATGAAGAAGTTCATGATCTGTTCCACAATCAGCCCCTTGTCATTTCTTTGCTATATAATTGAACTTTTCTGTCTCCATGCAACAATATAGTCAATTTAATTTCTGCGTATTTCATTTGGGTGTTATCCATATATGTAGAAATTGATTGATTGAAAAAGCTGAAGGGTTCAAACAAAGGCATGAAGAAAGTGCATTTTACTGCTTCAGTGATGCTCCCTTAGGAATCTTCTGGTCGGCCATTGGAACAGGGCAGAAGCTGGGACAAGTTGGGCCTTGGACTCTTGACAGGTTAATTTGTCATCTGAGATACGGGCAAGCGAGTTGTGCAAGAGAAGGCACCCATGGGGGCAGACCAGCTTTCTCTGTTGTCCCAAGTCTGATCAACAATCAACAGATCCAAGAAAGGAATTTTCCCTTTTGCAATGATGATCCCTTTCACCAAGAACCCCAATAAATGTGGTCTGAAGGAAGGCCAATGAACAGCCTGGACCAGGAAGCTTCCCACTGGAATGGGAGAGAGCGTGTCAGTGAGGAATGAAGGTGCAGAAAGCAATGGCCCTGGCAGTCACCCACCTTGCTCCATCTTGGCTTGAGCTCTATGCAGGATTTTCCTTGCAGCAGCCCCAGAGGGTTCCCCCCATTGTCTCTCTTAATGCTTCAGGGGACCAGTGCTGGATCCCCAGTGTGAACGCAAGAGGCTAACTTAGCTGTACTTGAGGGGCTCACAGTTACATCTGGCAGGATGGAAGGGCTGGCCAGGAGAGAGGGAAGCAAGTCAACCTGACAGGGGGGTCAGTCCCACTGAACACTCAGGGCCTCTTCAGACCCCTCCCCAATTCTGAATAAAATGTAGAAGCTGAAAAGGGAACCAGAAAGCCTCAACCACACTGACCTGCATAGGCGTGTCTGCTTGTCTGGTTGATGGAGTTAGTGTCACTGTTCTCACTCTTTCAACCACGCACAAAACCCACTCACACTGTACCAATATTTCAAGCTGGGAAAATGTGCCTGCACTGATTCTTTGCTGGCACATGCACTAAACAATGTAGCTTTTAAAAATAGACAAAAATCAGATTTGCCAAACAAAATTCTCCATTGTTCACTCCATTGTTGTCTCGGGGCGAAGAGACGCCTGAAAAGAGAGGGGCTGCTGTCTCTTCATCCTTGCCCCTTCCCAGAGAAGGGGGTCCTCTCCATTCCTTTATTTACTGTTGGTTATTCAGAAACGGGAGAAGTTAATGCAACCACGCGTTCCATTGTGCCTGGAGTTCAAAGAGCAGAATGTTTCCAGGTGAGAAAGAATTCTTTGCAGAGATAATAACCAGAGGCGCAAGACTTTTTCAATACACTTGGTTTCAAAATTGCAGAAAAGTGGCTGTTTGCCTTCTCTTCCTTTCTCTAGGCTGTTTTTGACAAAGGCCTTGGGTCAGCCCACCCTTTGTCTTCATGAGTTAGCCAGACCAATGCATTCTCCAGGCAGGCAGTGGAGAGAATCAGTGGGCATCTTCATCATTAAAACTAGCACTCATGAACAGCCTGCAAAGGCCTGCCATGAGGGTTGGGGCTTGGCATTCTGCAGAGAGAAGAAGAATGTGGGCCAGTGTTGATGCCCAATCCCAGGTCAACTGAAACTGACCTGAAGGGCCACAGTCATTCACCACAAGAGGCCAGCTACAAGCAATCGGGCAGAAGCTCTCAGAGGAAGAGAGCCCTGTGAGTCCAGGGTAGCCAAAAATCCGGAGGACTCTGGCAGGACCTTTTCCAATGAACCAATACATTTGGTGAGCTAAAACTCAGTCCATCTCACTTCATGTGTCTGATGAAAACTGTTGCCTTTGAATAAAATGAGTTCATTGGAAAAAGTCCTACTGGAGTCCTCCAGATTTTGGCTGAAAGTCAAATCACTATGATCTCTCCAGAGCAAGTTCTGAGCATAAAAAAAGGACTCCGCCAGCTGTTGTGATCTTTGCAATGGTAATGTCTTACAAGTGATTTATTTGAATGTTTCCTCCAACCTGACATATCATCCTGCTCTCTTTCCACAGCTGAAAGCAAAATTGGCACCAGCTCCACCTGTGAAGAAAAGCCACAAGGCAGAAAAGGACCTTTCTGAGGTCGTAGGGCAGGTCACAGGGATCTGCAGGCCTGGAAAATGCAAAGGAGCTGAAGAAGGTTGCCTCGGTGGCTCCGAAAAGCCACTTAAGATCCACTGGGTTGACTGCATACCTTGTGGATTCCTAGCTGCTGCTGTGGTTGCCACGCGCTTCCTTACACGTCCTGCGTTGCCCTAAGACAGCCTGACCCGCGGAGGCCTGGGCTACGTCTCTTTGCCCTTGCTTTGGCTTTCATTGGACTTTTACAAAGAAGGGAAAGTCCTTTTCTCCCCAGCAGGAGCTCTCCAGTTTCTTACTGGGACAAAGCAACAACCAAGGAATGACGAAGGGAGAGTGTTGTATTTGAGCCTTTTTTTTCTCCCCATTTTGGCTGAAAGCAGCAGCCCTGCCTTCCATCTCCGATTCTCCTGAACAAGGACGGTCCTTCAGAAATTGGAAGGCCCCATCTGTTCTCCCATCTTCCTTCCCTTCTCCAGGCTTGGCCTTTCCAGCCCTTTTCTCGTGCCTTCTGATCCAGACGCCCAACCCTCACCGGGTTGCTGCCCTCCCTAAAGGAGGAAGGAGCAGGTGGGAGGCAGGCAGGCTGACCCACAGACATGCCTCATTTGACGTGTGGCTTGGAAGGAAGGCCTGGCCACCTCCTTTCTCCCAGCTGTACTATTTGGCTTCCATGGTTGGCCTGCTAGGCTATTTACAGAGAAAACGCTTCCCTGTGAATTCCACTTTGCCAAGTTTGCACACTTAATTGCACGCCAGCTCAATGTGTTCTGCCTTTTCCCCCCATCGTGAAACTCCATTTGTGTTTTTCAGGTGCCTCCCCCCCCTCCCCCCAGTTACTTTGCTGCTTTTAGGTGCCGCTTGAGCTTCTGCTATGTGTTAATTACTATTGGGATGCGGTAATCAGCTTGTTGGGTTGTCAGCTTGTCAGAGAGCATGTTAATTTCATTTAAGCTTTGTTAATTTCACTCTCTCCGGTAATTTTCACTTTAGTCACCTCCATTCTTGAGGACCTGACAGCAGCAACTCTGTTTAAGAAAGGCAGTCCAGGGTAGGGGGCACTGGAGGGGCAGCCTTCCCTTACTGCCCTTGAAGGGCAGAAGACAGGAAGGCAGGGAAGCAGCAGCAGGTCTCCAAGGCCATGCATTGACATCCAGTCCTAAGATATTCACCGTCACCTGATTCAATGTTGATTCCATTTTCTGTTTCCTTAAATTATATATAGAGTGGCTCACCCAGGATCCTTTCAACCTGAAACAAGAGCTGAAGCAACTCTTCTGTGAGTTACTCATGTTCAATGAGAAGCTACAAGCCTGAAGAAGAACCCTAGAAAGTATCCTGATGATTTTGGCAGAGCAAGACTATTTTACAATAGATCTCAGCCGCAGCACGGGCTTCCACTCTTCCTGGCCCTGGGGATGAAGGTGTTTTGTTAAGAGCTCTCTCTCCATTCTGTTGATGCCCAAGCAACCCCAAGACCAGAAGAGCCTCAGGACAGCCACAGAAGCATCCATTCTCCTGTCTCCCAAATAGGTTTCCACAAAGATGCAAAACATTCTCTCCAGTCTAGAGAAAAACCTCATTCAGCTAGTCTTCATTCAGAAAGTTTCTTCTTCTATGACCCTGACTTTGACTTGGCTCCAAGCAATGGCATGGCACTCTGGTTCGTAGCTACACAGGGGAGGTGAAAAAGGTTTCAGAAAGATCCCCCAGAATGACCTATAATTTAACTTACTGAACTTGTCCCCAGCTACGTAGAGTTGGGCCATATAGAGTCCGCTGTTCTAAATGTTATGGGAGCTCCAGTTGCTCCTTGGCCTGTCCTGGGATAAGCCTTCAGGTCCATGCCTGTAGTTCCTTATGTACCAGAGGAATCCGCTTGCAGCCTGGGGTCCAAAACCAAGAATCAGAATCAGCTCAACAATCGCCATGAGTTGCGCCTCCACCTCTTCCATCCTGAGTCTAAGAGGCTACCTGAATGTACCTCTGTGAGTTGTGCTCTGCCAGCCAGCCAACTGGCTACCATCTGCCCATCATTCAAGCCAAGAGGCTGCTTGAAATCCTCAGCCAGGCTGCCCCGGCCAAGAGACCAAAGCCTTCCTCTGGCCTGGCTGCCATCAAGCAGAGCTTCCCCAAGAGCCCAGGCAATAGATGAAGTTACCCAGAGAGTATTGATTTTTGCTTTACTTCTCATTTGTTAAAATGGTTCAGATAGAGATTAACTTTCTTTGCTGGACATTTATTGTTTCTCTTGCCCTGAGATGGGAGTAGAAAAACACTCTGATAAATGAACAGAGATATTTGTCTGGCTTGGACTCCACCGGCATCTTCTGGAATGCTAAAGAGATGGGGGACTCAGCAAGCAAGGGGGCTGCATGGGCAGAGGTTAAAAGGAGAACAGCAGGTGTGTCTTAAGGGCGCTCTTCCAAACAAGCTTGAATTACAAGACCCATAATCCCTAGTCTCCACATCTCATCCTCCTCTCCACTGAGAAATATGGTTGTTGTGACTCTTCTGAACAATAGCATGTGGGGGCCATCTGGATCTCGGGGGGGGGGTGTTGTTCCAGAGGGCAGGTGATGCTGCAGGGAAGGCACCATCTTCATTTTTGCAATGGAGTTATGGAAAGACCCATTTGGTTAGAGATGAGCTCTGTTGGGGGGAAATTAGCCCTGTCTGCTCAAAAGAGGCAAGAAAGCAGCCAGGGGGAAAGGGAGAAGAGAAGGGCGTTCGTATAATCCCCTCAGCTCTGAAGAGATTATCCTTGAATAAATAAAAAGATCACAGTTAGATAGATGATAGATTTATTGGATGTTTATTAGTTTTGTATCAGGCCTTTCCTTCAGGAGCTGAAGATAGCATGTTACGTACTGACGTACGGAGTACAAATTTGCATAGCCACGGGCGCGAATCTAACAGCATAGTATTCACTCCTCCTTTTATCTCCCCATAATAAGATCCCCCTGTGGTGGATTGGGCTCTTTTTCCCCAATCCTCATTCAACACAGTAGCCACTTTATCATAGTGATAAAGAATGGGAGTTTTTATTATTTTGGTTCATTTGAAGTTAGATTCAACTGCAGCTCTCTGAGTCCCTTCCCTGGGACTGATCCAGGCTGAAGAGTAACAGGCAGGAATTTATTACTTCTCTTTCAAGATGGTTCCAAAAAGACCATTCAGAGTTTAACAGATTAACAGATTAGCAGATAAACAGAGTTGGAAGGGACCTTGCAGGTCATCTAGTCCAACCCCCTGCCCAAGCAGGAGACCCTACATCTGCCTCTTTTGCCCCTGCAAACAGCTGAAGGGCTAAATTCATGGCCCATCGTCTCTGCAGCTGTTCCTCCCCTAGGGTTGGGCTTTCTCTCCAGCTGTGCTCCTTCCTCTGAAGTCATCCTGATCATCAAGGCTTCCAGATGATTTCAGAACCATCAACTAACAGATGGCTTCCCCAAGATCCCATTGATTGCAAAAGCAGCAGAGAAGAAAGTGCAGGAAAACAGGACCACGGTACCCACTCCGCAAGAGTCCAGCATCCGAGTCAAATTATTAGTATCATAATATCATATCCACAACGTCCTGGAAGTCACTTGTGGAGAAAAGAGCTGCAGCTAATTGATTTGAGCTGCATCTGCCAAGCCACAAGAGCCAGACAGTGTGTCTGATGTGTCACAGCAAGGAAAAGGGGAATTACTGTTGACACTGGCGGGTACCCCTGACAAAAGCTGCCTCCCAGCCACTCTCCTCCTTATGTGTTCTCCATAAACGAAAGGCCGGAGAAGAGGGGTGCAGCAGAGAACCAGGGAAAGGTGGCCACAAGCACTCCACAGGTTCCGCCCTTTCCCAAGGTCACCTGCACCCAAGCTTTGCTGGTGGTGGCGACGGTTAAATAAAAGGTCGGGCAAAAAGAGACATCTGACTTTCCAGGGGCGGCACTGACAAACGATCCCTCTGCGCTCCCAAGAGCCAGATTCATCTGGATCTATAACCTCACCACTTGCTCATTGCGAAGATGGTGGAATGGCAGAACTAGAGGGGTGATCACACAGGTGATCAAGCCACTCTCTAACTGATTCGGGGCCCAGAGAAAATCCATCCCAGCCCCTTGGCTGGCTGCCATTGAATGCTAGAAAACTCACCAGGGAAGGGATGTTGGTTCTGCTGCACAGCCAACACCGTTCAGCAATCCAACGTGAAGTCCTGCTGGAATATTTTCCCCCAACTCGCAGCTTGTTTTTATTTTGCTTTTATAATATGTCAGTTTATACATTAATACCGTCTGCCACATTTCCCTCATTTTCTATTTAGGGCACTTCTTGCTGCTTCAATGTCTTGCCGTGAGTATTTGTGCAGTAACTAAATTTATAATGTTTTCCCTGGTTCTTCTCTTCCCTCAAAATGCCTTTTATCTTCCCAAGAGGCAGCATCCATCAGGAATGCTGTGTCTGCCTTCCCATCCTGCATGACCTCCTTTCCTTGCCAACAAGACCTTCCAGAACAAGAGTCTCCATTCCTTGGCAACTTTAAGACTTCTGGGAATTGTAGTCTTTTAATAAAGTTGCTAAGTTGAAGATCCCCTATCTAGAACACAGGTGGTGCCATGCTCCAGTGCCTGCAATGTTGGCCTCAGGAGTCCCTCACCTGGGTGCTCAGGTGGGCCTACCTTGCAAGACGCTGGATGAAGCAGAGGCTTGGTTCGAGAAGGCCAAGTCGCATCTGGCTCTTTCTTGGCCTAAGAGAGCACTGCACAATGTTTGAAGGAATGCAATAGAGAAACATCTCCAAGTACATACAGAGTGTCTTTCCCTCACTCAGTGAGTAATTGCCTTGTCTTGTTTTATTAAGCTTTTCCAATTGAAGTTAAAATTAGGTGGAATATTAAGTTCTACACAGAACTGTGCCATATTGAGGGGGAGGGGAGGCTCTGGCTGCTTTTATAAAGCCGTTTCAGTGTGTGTGAAATTAAAGACTTGCTAATCCTTCCCAAATTCCTTCCGGTATTCTAGGTCAAGAGAGCATTTTCTAAAGGGAGTTGGGACACGACATGTCTTTCTTGATCAAGGGACGTGCCATGTCCTGGCTCCAGACCCTTCCTCCAGCCCTTCCAACCTGCTACACTGCTTCGGGTTGCTAACATTGACAGGCTGTGGTGCCTGTGTGTTGCTCGAGGGCCCCCTCCCCCAAAGCTCTTAACCATTCATGAGCTTAGAAGTGCCTTCTTCCCAGCCCATCATTTGCTGGCATCTTGCCTCCCGGGGACACAATGAATTTTTTTGACCTGCTCATCCTGCAAAGCACAGGTCAGGCAAGAGAAATTGATACCGAACCAGCTCTGCAAGAATCTTTCGGTAACTATAAATTTTGTTGGCGTGAGGAGCAGGACTCTTTGTGGTGGGGTTAGGGGAGGGCACCTTTTGGCTACAGATAAGCTCTTAGAGAAGATTGATGGGAACGGACCTCGTCTGCTCACAAGAGCGGGGGGGGGGGGCAATAGCAGATGAGACATAAAGAAAACAAGGCCATTTGTGTAAACACCCCACCCCCGTCAGAGGATATTATCCCTGGGCTGCTCCAGAGGCAATTTCAAGGAACTGATGGGCAGCTCAACGGGCCCCTCCCCCACCTTCTCCCTCTTCTCTAAAGTTACTCTGACAGTTTTGCCATTTTAAAGGAAGATGTTGGTGAGACAGATTTCCATTTTTCTTTAAACAGTGTCAGGCCAAAACTTATCCTTTAATTTGTGTGTCAAGGTGGCAGCCAACTGATTGGCACTTGTCAATCTTATGAACACAGTATTCCGACTGCATTAAGGCTGGCGGGGAAGCGGGAAGTCGGCCTTCGTCTGCACTTGAAATGCCCGATCATCTCATCTCGTGTCAAAGAGGTAAAGGTGTCACTCGATGGTGTGAACATTTGTATAAATCCAGATGAATCCTCACCTCCTCACGTGACCCTCAGAACTTCACGGAGGACTGATTTGACTTTGAGCTGACTTTGGTCAGCATCCTGGCTGGGGATTTTGGAAGCTGTTCTCCAACACATCAGGAAGGCCCAGAATTAGGGACGGGCGTTCTCCATTCAGCCCTCCCCAAGGGCAACGGGGGAGGGTGAAGAAGGCCTGGCAGGGCCAAGCAGAAAGCTTGCATCAGGAATAGGATGAGAAACAGGGAGGGGAACCTCTAGGAGGAAGGCGGTAGGTTGATTTATTCAATAATGCAAGCCAACTTCAGGTCAATGTCTTTCTCTCTTTTTTCATTTCTGGCACATAAAACATTACCAAAGAATATTAATGAGACTTGTGCTTTAGGCTGGCCTTTACATTATCCAAGGTGGGTTTAAGCTTTGCGCTCCAACACAACACTGTGTTTTTCTTCTTTTTGCCTTCAAGTTGCTGTCATGCCCAGGGCAAGTGGGGCTTGCTATGAACCTCGCCCCCACCTCCAACAGGCCCGTCACAACCAGGGCACAACCAGGCCCGTCACAACCAGGGCAGCCCTGCCCAGAAATCTCTGCCCCACTGCAAAGCAACTGGCTAACTTGCAAATGTCCTGAAGGATATTTTGGGAATGCTGGAGGTTCCCTGAGAAGAGACGCATAGTCCAATGGCAGAGGACCTGCTTTGGAGGCAAACAGTCCAGGGTCTGTTCCTTGGCATTTCCCTAATTATGCCAGGGTCTCCAGGCTAACTTGCCAGGGCTGGGTGTGACAGTCCACCCTTCCTGGCTGCCGTGACCTCCATTAGGCCCAACATTCCTCCCTTTTGCAGCTGGCTGGACGATGATGGGAAGGCACTCCCAGCTGCTGCCTGCAGGCCACCGGAGCTGTTCAACCGGATAGGTTTGTTCCAACAATCGGCCTCAGTTAGCAATTTGGTGCATTTCCTTCTAGCTGCCTCTTCCTGTCTTCAAAAGCCTCTCGATCCACACAGAGACACACGCACACACCTACGCAGTCAATGGGGCAGAGTGACCAGGGGAGAGAGCATTAATTATTTCCACAGTGGCTGCTGCCTGCCGCCCCAAAGACGATGTTCAAGAGGACTGAAAGGAGAAAAGCCCAGCAAGAGCATCTCCGGCTCTTTGCCTGCGCTGGGCGCTGCGGCTTCTGCAAAAGCGGCCCGCTTCTTCTTCTTCTTCTTCTCCTACTCCTCCGCTTCGGAAGAGGTGGAGGCTGTTCTCAGGACAATCCTTCCGCCGTCCGTCCATTTGTTTCCCTGCCTCTGCCAGGCAGGTGCTTTTTAAACGAGACAAAACCCCATTCAAGCCACCGGAGCAGCCTGAGATCAAGACAACAAAGAGAAACAGTCTCGCCCTCTGCCTGATCAATCTTGTCAAAACACAATCATTTAATTCCTTATAAATAAAAAGAAGATATGATTTAGAATGTCATCCTTTGGGTCTCCATGCTGGATTCCCATAAATCAATCACTCCAGGTAAACTGCTGTTATTTAGAAGCAGTTTGACAGCAGACAAGTTAAAAACATAATTTTAAATGTATGCACCGCATGCTGTTGTGATATATCGCATGTTGTTGAACACAGCCAATTTCTTTGCATTGCTGATAGCTGCTTCTTTTACATAGATTCTGCCAGACGCACACATTGCTGAGAAGCCTCAGCTCAGAA
>JANHGD010003184.1:173851-183912 GCA_027560375.1 Imantodes cenchoa
CATCCCTTTCCTGTCATCTCAGGAACTGAACTTCCAACCTCACCTTTACCGACTGACGCCCATCCTTCTCCCATCCCACAGGCTATCCTCCTTCTCCCTGCCTTGGAGCTTCAGCCACCTCTGGAGGTCTGTGTCCAGCCAACGGTCATTCTCCACCTTCTCTGAGGATCCTTAGCCACCTCTGGCGGCCCAAAAGACCACAAGTCCCCTTTTATTCCCTATCAGGTATAAACTCCAAAACAGACCCAGGCGGGAGAAAACAGCCACAAGTAATTGCTTTCAAAACGGGAAGGTTTATCTTAAGAAAAAGAAAAGGAAAAATGACATTGGGGGGGTGTTAATTATTATTTCTGCCTTTAAAACACATTTTAGCTTATAATTGCACACTATGTGTAACCCTTGCAGGTTGGTATGTTTGTTTGATCCACAATTGGGGAGGGAAATTTGCTGCATCTTATAGCAACCAATTGAATTAAGCTGCAGAAAAGTGCTGTTGCCGGTGGGGAGTAACCCAGGAGTTGGCCTTCGAGAGCAATTCCTCCTTTCCATCACACACTCAGGAGAGAACGCCCTCTTCCAGGCAACACAAAGCCCTTCAAATGCCTTGGGCAGAACTGCTGGCACGATTGGGCCATTGCAGCTTTAACCGCAAACTTGAAACACTGCCAGAGAACCAAAGTTATGTGGAAGGGACCAGGGTGCATCGCCACTCCACTGCCCCTGGGCCTGCAGAATGTTGTGGCAGCGCCGGTCCTTCTTCAGGGCTACTTCCAGGCATCCGTGTGCGGTGCAGGTCCCCTTGAAGGTGATTTCCTCGGGATTGTAAAAGGCCTGGAGTTCTGAAGGAAAGCCCAACTCCTGTATGGACAGCCTTCCTGTGGCCAGGATGGCTGCTTTGGGGGTGGCTGAGGAAGGCCACCACAGAAGGTGGAAGTAGCTGTGAAGTGGATCTGATTCAGAGGTGGGTTTCAGCAGGTTCTGACCAGTTCTGGAGAACCGGTAGTGGACATTTTGAGTAGTTTGGGAAACCGGCAAATCCCACCTCTGACTGGCCCCACCCCCGTTTATTCTCTCCCTCCCGAGTCCCAGCTGATCGGGAGGAAATGGAGATTTTACAGTATATTTCCCCTGCCATGCCCACCAAGCCACGCCCACCAAGCCACGCCCACAGAACCAGTAATAAAAAAAATTGAATCCCACCACTGATATTAGAAATGGCTTCTAATCAGGAGGCTTCTCCTCTTCAACTTCTTCTCCTGTAAGAAGAAAAGAAGAACTGGAGTGGCTGGAAATGTAACGGTTCTGGATGAGAAACATGAAGAAACAGAAGAAGATTGAATGTCTGTCTAGAAGCACAATGTGGGCTGTACACTTTAATCGCGCCCAGCGTTTAAGGCGAGGCCTGGGCCCTTGGCCACCCAGACATCTTCTGCAGAAGATCGGCCTGATATCACCTTCCATTTCCTTTTTCTCTTCCAACCAGCTTGCCTATTTAGGAAATGATGGTTTCTTACTCTGTGCTAGATGGTCCTCAAAAGAGACTCTCGGAAGCTAAGATTGTGTCTAATCATGTTTTGGTATCTTCAGTGTTACAAAGACCCAGAGTCGAAAAACCCTGGCTGGATGGGATGGAGAAGAACAAAGAACTGGTCTTCCTTGAGAAGAAGGGATGACGTCCACCGGAGAAGGGTGAAACCAAGAGATTGGGCCTGCTTGAAAGAGAAATTCATTACATTATTTCTCACCTGAAAGCAGTTCTTCTTATCTGACTTGTGTGTGTGTGTGTGTGTGTGTCTGTGTCTGTGTGTAGAATACAAAACTGGGTCAGGTGCAGTTCTGAGCCAGAGGAATCCTTTGATGCGTAATGAGAGGGGAAGGAAGGAGATGGGGCTGGAGTAAGGCAAGTCCCCTGGTTGGCAGTTCCTGGATCTTCTGAATTGGGCAGGGCGAGAGGGGCACCTCCCTCTCCTCAGCCAGCCTGCTGCGGGATCCTCCTGGGATCCCCCTGGGTACAGCAGAAGAATCAGCCCAAGGGGAGATGCTTTGCCCGTGGGCCTGTCAGCCAGGCATGCCAGTGGCTACTTCCTCTTCCAGGAGAAACAGATCCTGCCCCAGATAAATGGGATAACTGGGATGGATGGATTTGGTCCTTGATTGATGGACCTTCCCTGTTCAATTCTAGAGCTATTCCTTCTAGCCTGGGGGTGTAGTGCCAATGGGCTACACTGTCAGGGTTTCATCCCTGGCATAGAAGCCTGCTTCTTCCTCCGTGCCCATTCCCAGGAGGGGTCCTGGCTGGTGGGGGCTGAGATTGCCACGGTGGAAGGTCTGCTCTCAGCTGAATCCTTCAGGTACAAAGACTTTGGTGGAGGCACAGGCCAAAGGAGTGGAAAATTTAACTGGGTGGGAAGGAGGAAAGTTAAGTTACAATATTCTTACTAGAGCAAAAAGTATTTTAAAACCAAAAAACGAGCTGTCAGCATAGAGCAGAGTGCCAGGTGGTTTCCTGGTTCCAGCTCATAACGTTCACTTATCTCTTCATTGGCCTTAAAGGCCCAACATTTTGGTAGGACCTCCTCAGCTTCCCCCTCCCTCCCCAGGTTTATTCCTAGATATCAGTTGCTGCAATCAATAAAAGTCGCCTCTTCAGTCTTAAGAAAAGAACCCAGTGAGTGTTTGGCCATCTGCAGTGAATCCCAGCCAGAAGCATTTTGTTTCTAATGTGTCACAGATGGACACAATCTGGTCTTCAGATTCACTTGTTCTAACTAATTTCATGCTAGACATAATTTATATGTTCCCATAACTAGTTTTGCAACAACAAAAAAAGTGTATGTATGGTATGTACGATGGTTTATGAAATGGCCTTGTACGCCATAAATGTCCTCTTCCCCTTTTTAGCGTATTATATCCAGACTTTGCTAAAATTCCCAACACTAGATTCTAAGTCCAGGTATCTCATATCCAAACCCAGCCAGATGCCAACAGGCAGGTCTATGCAAAACAAAGTTAAATACCAACCTTGCAGGCTGAATCCAGGACCATTCCTTCACTGTCGTTTAAGTGTTTTTGTGAAGGAATAGCAGTCAGGTTATGTAATTTCAGCTCAGTACAACCCACACAGAGCCTCCGCAATGGCTTTCATGGCTTTCACATGGAGACCAGCCTTTCCCCTACATTGAAGAGGGGCATGGAACATGGACCGTCTGCACATCAGGTAGGCGCTTGGCTGGTAAGCTTTGGGTAGCCTTGGCTTGCTTCCTGGAGATACCTCTGCACAGTTTTCAAAGCTAAGAACTGGAGGGTCAGTCAACTAGAATGGCCCAGAATTGGGTCTCTCCACAATGAGTTAAAAATAGTCTAAGGTGGGGTGGGTGGGGAAATGTCCAGCTGGACCTTGGGACTTCATAAACATCAGGATTTGGCATCTACTTACAATCACAGCAACAAGGAGACAATTGACCAACTTGGTCCCTCAAGAATGTGGAAGTAGAACTTGTCGATATGTAGCCATTGAGGTTGTGCTCCAACACACCTGCACAGACTCCCATAGTAGGAAGTGGCTTTCTTTTCTCATTCCACCACCACCACCCCTAAGTTCTTCCCAGCACCATTCCCACCCCTCCTACTCTCAAGATTAACTTCAAAATGCATAAAGGTTCCGGAGGTCCAGTTTTTGCCTTCCCCAAACCCTCCTTCCATGTCCCAAATGAACTTCCAGGAACTGATCTCCTCTTTACTCCTACACAAACACGGGCATTTCATAGGGCTGCCCAGCGAGTGGCCTTCATAATGCATGCAAACAACTTCCATGTCCTTAAGTATTTTTAATGCACAGGAGTCTTTCCAGTTCAAGGACAGCATATTTTTCAAGTAGGTGGGGCAGTCAGAGAAGAATTGGTGGGGGGGGGAGTGTGGTTGGTGTGTGTGTGTGTGTGTGTGTGTGTGTGACCGCACATCAGAAATACATTTTTGATCTCCAAAAGAGCTGGATTCGTCAGGCAGCCTGATTGATAAAACATCACTCCTCTGCCAATTAAGGTGAGAGAGTCAGAAGTTTGCAGGAAGAAAGAAGGCATTGATTTTGATGTGGGGTTTCCATTACTTTGGTGAAATAAGGCTGTGCTCTGGCTTTAAATATTTATGACTTCAGGGAAGGGGGGGCTGAGACCAGTGTGGGGGATCCAGATGAGCGGAAGCTGCCAGAAAATGCGCACCTGTGTGTTTTGCTCCGAGGATGACGGGGTCCCCATGAAAATGTGAAATCAGACTTTCAACCTCACAAGCACAATTCCTTTTTCCTCTTGGTTGAGTTCTTCCCCATCGTCCAAGCTCAGCTCAGGTCTTATCTTAACCTCAGCTGGGGACTAAGCTATAAAGCATATTCCAAAATGGCAGCAAAGTCTCTTTTTCTAAAATCGTCCCCTTCTGCTCTGAGGCCAAGATGAAAATAGGACCATAATCGCCAGAAAACATCAAAACAAAACAAACCCAAAGCCCATCCTCAAAGCCTAATCCTCAAAGCTTCCAGAACTCTCCGTCCCTTCATCTAGGATCCTGCCATTTAGTTATTCTGGGACATGGAGACCATCACTGGGGGAGGGAAGATTCAATGAATGAGCACCTTGGTGGGTTGATTAGCATTTCTTCTGCTCCACCCTTCCTCTCTGCTCTGCTATTTTTTCCTCCCCAGAGTTAATCTGAAAGGCAGAGTCCATGACATTAGCTGGTTGACACCCTGGAGCAGCATCCGTTTCCCTTTCTAAATCAACCCTCTTTCTTTCCAGGAAGGTGCTGAGTTCCATTTGCATGAATATATTTAGCAATGGTGCAGGATGCTCCACCAGGTAGTAAAAGTGATCAACAAGGTGCAAATACTCACGAGAAAGCAGCTCCTTCATTTTAGGTCCTCCTTCCTCAATGGAGGTTGCTTCCCCATTAACCAGGAGGAACATTTAATTCCCTCAACCCCTCAGTCAACCTGCGCATGTGGAGAACCGAAGCCATGACATAAAGAGGGCCCCCCAGACTGCATTGAGCCTCACAACCTGTGTCAAGAAATTCAATCCTTGGAACATCCTGGCCAATCTAGCAAGAAGGACTTGCTCTCCTTAAAGGCTAACACATTTATTAAGGTATTCAGTGGGCCTGGGGAGAAATGCACTTCCTCCTCTGTCTGGACTGACTGGAGAAGGGTCTCCAGGACAGGAGGCCCTTGGAAGAAGGTCCCACGGTTGCTTAGGTGGTTGTTCAGCCACACTGAGAGAGAGAGAGGAGAGCCTCTGCTCCACCTGCAATTTTCTCACCTTTGCTTCTCTGAACCAGGCTGCCTGTTTCTGTTAGTGAAGGAGAGCAAACTGTGATTTATTTGCGTGTCACCCTCCCTCCCACTCATGACTTTATAAGGCAGTGCAGGGTTTTCTCAAGGACTGCACAGCTATTCAGTTTAACTCAGTGCAACTCCCTTGAGATGGGATAATTCGGAATTTACCTGTTCGAGGTTTCTCTTTTTTCTTGAAAAGGTGAGCTAGCCTCTTCTGAGCATTTCCACCGCTCTTTCTAAAGAAATGATCACATCCTGAGCTTCCTTTTCCCTTCTGCTTTTACACAGAGGGGGCAGTCAAGGCTGGGGCCGTTCTTCTGAGAGTGTGGTGGAAGTAGAGAAGGCTGCTGAGATCAGGGAGCTTTCAAAGGCACGCTGGTCTTCCCACCTGGACTGCCAAACAAAGCCCCAAAGAATCCAAATTGGAAGACCGTCTGGATGTTCATGGGAACGCCAAGTCTGCTCGTACTCTTGGTTTTCTCCTTCCCCTTGCTGGTGTCATCCTTTTCCAACAGAATTGTTGGTTGGTTGGTTCTTCTGTGCTCAAGCAATTGTCATCCTGCCCAATACAGAAAGCCGATCGGTTGTCCAAAGCCGACCATAACAATACAGTTTTTCTTTGTTTTTGGCTCCACATGCTATGTGAAACCAGCCATTATGATTTGTAAATAAGAATATGCTAATCATCATCATTAATGTATTACACTAAGCCTGGTTCCATAAATCTGAATTAAGCAAACTAGAGTCAAGTGGGATGTGCAAATCTGGTCAATGAGAGATGCAAGGCCAGAGTGGTCAATGACACAGAGGGGATGGCAGGCAGCCTCCAGCCTTGGCGGGGGTCCCCACATTGCTCTGTTGCCCCCAGGGGAGGGCAGGGGAGGCTGCAATCTGCTCAGGCCCAGGGCAGAAGCCCCTCTCCCTTGAGCAGCTCTTCTTCCTTGTCCTTCCGTCTCCTCTGCACAGGGCCTGCTGGCCCTTTCACCAGGGGGGAGCTGGAGCCTCGGATCAATGAAGCGCCAGATAAAGAGGGAGCTGAGCTCCACGTGTGATTTATGATTTCACAGTTCGGCTGAAATGCTGTGATGGAGATTCTTATTGTAATGGTCTCTTGCTGAGCAGTATCCAATTAGATGACCGCCTCCCCCCCCCCAGATCTTTCCTATCGATTTCATTCAGGGTGGGGAGATTTGGCCCATTGTTTTCTCATTTCTCTTTTGATGAGAGGGGGCACCAGGCTACTTTCACTGGGATGAAAGGCGCTGAATGAAGAAGAAGCCGGTGGCCCAAAGGGCGGGCATGACCTCAAAGCCCAGAATGGGATGTCTGGCACAGGTAGGAGAACCAGGGGATTCGTCAGACCAAGCCAAGCCTCCAATGCCCTCTCCTGGAAATTTTGAAGCACGTGCTAGATAGCGAAGAGGGGGAAGGAAAACTGGTAGCTGAAGACACAGAGAAAGATCCCACCCAAAGAGATTTGCAAAGCTGCTGGAGAAGTGATTGCTTGAGTCAATTATAGGATTGTCCCTTTGCAAGGAGGGTGGTCTCAGAAGGTATGGGGGTGGGAGATTGGGTAGCATCCCCTTAGGAGGTCAGGCGCTGTCTTGGTGGTGCAGAAGGCCTAAACATCTGCAGATCTTTGGGCACCTAATTTGTGTTTCCCAGTCAATCAGTACCTGACAGCCAAAGGGGTCCTGCATCGTGCCCCCTTCTGGCTAATGCTGCTCAAATAAGGGTCCCTTCCCTCCCGCTCGTCCAGATGCGCTGCAGTTACCCAAGAGGGAGGATCCTTTAGGGCCGAGCGTGAAAAGGAGGCTCTCTGGATTGGCACCTGGCACTCAGCTCTGGGCTTTACAAGTGCTTTTCTTTGCCTGCTTGTCATTTGTAACACACCAGAATAGGCTGGAGTCCCATTACGAGCTAAGCCAAAGGAACCAGATGACTCACAAGCCGCGAGGGCCGGGCTTGCACAACAAGCGAAAGGAGAACCAAACAAGCCACAAGACGGTTTAGAGGAGTATGTGAACCTCGTCAATCAACTGGAAGAAGAAAAGAATCCGAAGCTGCTTCTCTCCTTGGGGCGACGGTTGGGTTGCGGGGGATGAGATAGCTTTGGCAGGAAAATAATGTCAGGGCCGTGTTCAAGGCCTTTGTGGTCCCCTGCCAGGGATTTGCCAGCCCAGGCCCTGGCAACCAGGCCCTTCCTCTTCCCACAAACTTTGCTGGTTGCCATCCTAGCCCCACTGCAGGGCTGGAGAGGCGATCCTCCCTTCCCAAGGAGCCCCCGTCTTGATTCTGGACTATCCAAGTGCATATCCTTCCCAACATATGAGAGGGTTGGGGGGCAGGAATATTAAGGGGGTCTTCCAAAGGCACCATCGGTTGATTAAATAGGCATCAGTACCCACTGCTGTTCATTACAGAAACAACCTCCTGTTATTACAGGAAAGCTTTTCTACCAGGCTCATCTCAGAAAAACAGCAACGAAAACGGTTTCCCAGGGAGGAGAATTAGAAAGGAGGAGCTGAGAAGCATTTCCCTCTTTGGAGAACAAGAGCCTCCAGCCAGGCTGGCATGGCTGCCTCTTTGTGTGGGAGAGAGGGGGAGGCAAGTGCCAATCAACGCCGATTGAGCCTCCTCGGCCAATTTGGATCAAAGCTGTCACTTTTCAGAAGTTTGTTGGGATGCATTTCCTCCCCTGAAGTGAAGTGGCTCTGAAATGAAGGGGGCTGGAAGGAGGTCCTGACTCCTGACAGGCTGTGGGTGTGCTGGCCAAGTCTCTCCTGCTCTAGAGGAGGCCCAGCCATCAGCCACCTGCTGCCCCACATCCAAGTCCAGGCACAGGGAAGGGGCTCCCCTCAGTCGCCCAGAATCAGGGCAGCCTTTGGCAGCAGTGCAAGGTTGGGGGGCGGCTTGGGGGCTGCAAAGGGGCTTTCTGAGTATCCTCAGGATTCCTTTGCTTCCCCTCCTCTTTCCACAGTCCCAGCTGACCCATTTTGACATGTGCTGCCCTTTAGCTTCTCAGAGGAGGAGGAGGGAGTTTTCAGGGCAGGGGGGGGTTGCATCCCCCCCCATTCATAATATTCCCAAATGTCTGCTTCCTCCCACTCCCCCACTCCCAGCTCGTTCCTTGGAGACAGAATTCCAGCTGGCAAAAAGGGGAAGCCCCTGAATCCTGCCCTCCCTCTCCGTAGCCTCCCTCTGCTCAAAGATTTATTCTCTGCCTAATTACAGCCAATTAACACTTAACCCCAAATAAGCCTGCATCTATCCTTGTTGTTCAATAGAGTCATCACCAAGTTGTTTGAGCAGATGCTAATTGAAAATCATCAGGCAAAAAATTCCTTTAGCCGCTCAGAAATTCCTGCAAAAAAGCTCCTGGACAGAGGTGGTGCCAGGGCTGAGAGGAACTGCCAGCTGGCAAGGGGGGGGCAGGCTCTGCCTCAGCCCCCCTCGGTCCTCCCCTCTTGCAGGCAGATTGACCCCAAACACCCTTCACAGCTGCCTCTTCCGGGAGGGCAGGGGCCGTTCGAGAGGTCACCTTGGAAGGGAATTCAGCCTCCTGCTCAATTCCCTGCAGAGCCCCTCAAGCCAGCAAAGCACCTGGTGAGCCACCCTGGCTTTGAGAAGAGGCAAACTTTATCCGACGGTGAGGGAGGCAGACTGGGAAATTTAAGCTCCCCAGTTTTCCAGAAAGGCCGAGGAGGAGCCAAGCAGCCAAATACTCAGAGCCACTCTTGATTCTGAGATCAGTTCAGGCTCTTCTTGTTCCTGCCCACCCAAGACTTGCACCTCATAACTTTGCTTAAGAGGGACGGATGCCACTTGCAACAGGGGCTTCCTGATGGTGGTGGTGAGGGGCTCATTTTGCAGTGAACTCAAGCCTCGAATGAAGGTCTCATCCTGCATCTCCCTTGCTATGGAGAAAAAACTCTCCTAACCAGCTGATAGAAGGAGTCCAGCAATTGCTTTATTTGTTTATTTTATTTTCCTAATGAGCAAGTTGGGGTGAGTTATGGGCTTCTTGTTCCCAAGCAAGTCAGACACAAGAGCTCCACAAACCTTACACAGACTATTGATCAAAGGGAAACATCTACTAGCCGAGGCCCCCAAATCGGGAGAGGGGTGCTTGAGAATTGACAGGGATGCCTGATCACCAAGAAGGGAGACACGGTGTCATTCAAAGGGTGAATGAGCTACAGACACACTTTTTTTTTAAAAATGTAACATTGCAGCTTTGATATATGAGAGGAGCCGAGCCTCTAATTGTTATTCTAACAAGCTAAGTCTGTATTTTACTGCAGAAAGAAACACCACATATCCCTGAATCTGCTGCTTTGCTAAAGGCATAAATTCTACAAACATTTTAATCACTGACGGCATATTGGCACAACCAGTAGAGTTCTGCACTTAAATGAGCATTGACAGAAAAACATAATACGAATAAATGTATGTAGAAAGGAAGGCGTGAGCAAGTCTTGCTAAATTCTTATTTCAGTCCTCCCAGCTGTCCCACGAGAAAACTCCCCTGAGATGGGCGTGCTAACTCTCCTGGCCTTTTCCTTGCTGTCCTCTGCACTCTTTCCTTGAGATGCGTGGAATAGCAATAGCACTTAGATTTATATACCGCTTCATAGTGCTTTACAGCCCCCTTTACAGAATCAGCCTCTTGCCCCCAACAATCTGAGTTCTCATTTTACCCACCTCGGAAGGATGGAAGGCTGAGTCAACCTTGAGC
>JANHGD010003184.1:246413-260774 GCA_027560375.1 Imantodes cenchoa
CCACATAGTTAGGATGCTGGGTTGACAATCGGCAAGCATGCATTCAAGACCCAAGTGCTGCTGTATGGCAAAGTAAGTAGCAATGCAGCCAACGCTTGAGCCAGGGAGACCTCAGCTCAGAAACCCCTAAGAACAAGAGACAATTGCCAGTCCTACAGGACACAGCCAGCCGTGGCCCGTGGCTCCTCTTTCACAGCTCTTTAGTTGTTGGAGGCACCATCGGAGGTGCCAAAAGGATATTGGAAATGTTGCTTCACAGATTGGGAGGGAAACCAATAGAACAGGAGTTCCTGCATTTTTCCCTCCAGCTACCATCCAAGCCCATGTGGGAGGTGTAACCCATCAGCTGCCTGTTTGTACATAGCAGCCATGTGGAAGTCCAAGATCAAAGTGAAGGTCATAAACATGACTGCATCAAGTGGAAAGATGCTTTCTCCACCGACCGGTGCAGGATGAGGCCCAGGTTGCCAAAGAGGTGCGTTTCCTCTGGTCAAAAGGAACCCTTCTGGACCCTGGGCCTGTTCCCAAGTGCCTGGCACGAGAAGAACGGGCTTCTGTTTGTCTCTACCAGCCCTAAATCCGTTGCCTTCTCCACCGCAATCTAACAGATGCTGGTGGATCTGCGGAAGCAGGAAGCAATTTCATGCTTTGGAGCAAAACAACCAGAGCAGCAGCAGGAGGACAGCATAGACACACGGTACCTTGAACCCACTCGTCCTCATGGCCCCATATGGCAGGAGGACGAAGGCTTGAAACCCATGGAAGGGCCAAGCCAGCCAATGAAGCCAATGGCACAAGGAGCTTCTGCTAATTAGAAACCAGCAGATGGGCGGATGGCAGTGTGAGCCCCCAGCCCCCTCTCTGGCCTTGGCTCCAGGTCTCCATGCTGCCCCTCCAAGGCGGTAAATGTAGTGTCTGAACTAGTCAATTGGGGACCATCTCCTCCCCGCTCTGTTTTCCAAACAGGAGATGTCCTGCACCACAAAATGCCTCTGGAAGCCACTGCTTTGAACCTGGTGCTTCTCTGCTTGGAGGGGCAGGACCGTGAAGGCCACATTCAGAAGATGCCAAGAAGATACAGGAGAGGATCTGCTGCTTTGAAAAACCCACCGGCCGGCCGGCAGGAAGTGAGTGTGCAGTAGCAACATCCTCACGCACACACATTCCCATCGGTTTGCTTTGAGAGGTCGATTGACTCTATTACCGGAAGATAAAATACAACCACTGTGACTACTGATTATTGATAGCCTTATTCTCCATCTCTTTTCATCATTATCACTGGAGCTGCATTATCTGTTCTTCCCAGGGCGTTTGCTAAGATAAAGGAACGCCAGCTTCAAAAGAAGGACAGGTACAATATTCTACCCCAGACACGCAGAGACATAATATTTTGCAGCTGGCCTTACGCGAGATGTTCAGCGGGTACCCATTCATATGCATTTTCTCTGCTGTTCAAAACACTCGCCATTGCAAATAGCTTTTCTTCTCCTTTTTTGTAACACCTTTGAAAAAAGATAATATGTACAGAACCTGCCAGCGTATCTCCTACGGGCTGAAATCCTAAGCAGGCTCTCTTGGAAAGAGGCCCAGTTTGAAATGATGACGTTGGGACTTCTGAGCCGAGGTGGCTTGGTGGGTTGCTTCCTTGTCTTCTAGCCTCCGGGCTGAACATTCCTGCCCACTCACTAAGCCTCTTAGCTCTCCTCCGAAGCACTTGCCATTCATCAGCTGCCCTCTTGAACTGGCTGAAACACAAAGCCAAATGAACACAGGAGGACTTCAAAGGACGCGGCAAATCACAGGGCCGGAGCCTTTCTTGCCCTCAGGGTTGCTGCTGTGGGTTGTGGGTGGCACAGAGCTTCTCTAGGCAAGCCTGGACTCCGGAAGGGGCTGCTTTGTTTCTCTGCTGTGGGTCAGGCAGGCAGAGTAAGACCAAATCAGCTCAGACACAGGAACGGTGGAGCAACCAAGAAAGGAGGGGTGGTCAAGGAAACCGATCGCCTGGCCTCTCCATTCACTGGCAGCACAAGGGACACTTTATCTTTTGCTTTTGTTCTCTTTTTTTAATCCCCATTCTTGGAAACAAAGTGACGTTTCTATGGTGATTACCAAGTCACAATTCTGCCCAAGTGTCGCCAGGAGGAGATTGAAGATGGCTTGGCCAGAACGGCTCTGCTCCTGAATTTCTGCATGAAGGCTTCCGACGTCATCTTTGATTTAGGCCCTCAGATTCAGGAAGGGGCACAAGGCCTGCGTGGCTCGGAGCTCAAAGAGTTGATCAATCCTCATCACCGAATTCCAAAACCAGGAAGGTTTTCGTACAAGTTTCAAGCCTGCTGTGGTGGGAAACATCACCTTTTCTGGCCACCAATCTCCAGGCGGGGGTGGGGGTGGGGGGCAGAAGGTCTGTGTCATTCCAACCACTCTGGGCCCAAACTCGTTCTTCCGAAGAAGGGGAGCCCTGGAGAGGCCCTGAGGGAGGCTTAGGCCTTTCCACAGGGCAGCCCCTCAATATGACATTCAAGAGACAATCGCTGAAGGGCAGGACAAGTGATTTGCTCCACACCAGACAGTGTGGAAAGAACTTCCATCTCTTTTCTGCTCTTCCAGGCACTTGAAGTTCTTTTAAGGTACCAGTGGTTTAGTTCCTGTGATACTAATGGTGAAGTGTAGTTCCTATCAGATTCTGCTGTTCTTTTAACTAACGTTTCATTGGGTCCCTATTGTACGTTCAGGGGCTTTGCTGGTTGGGATTTTTCTATTGTTGACTATTTGAACCAGCTGCAATGCGTGCCATGAAAGTAGAGGCAGCCCAAGGTTAGCGAGGGGGTGTGTGCATTTTTTGCACCTCCGTGGAAATTTGGGTGGGGAAGATAAAGAGAATGTAGGTTTATTCTTCCTGCTGCACTAAACGCCTGAACGCCTTTGTCTGAGAGGCGCTGGGAGAGCACAGAGTCCAGCCTCTGCCCTTTGAAGTTCAGGCCTGCCTCTGCCGCAAAGGAAGGCCATTCTGAAGAAATATTCTTCCCCATCTCAGAAGAAGGGGAGGCATCAAAACCTCGCTTGATTCATTCCTTGTTGCTCTCTCACCCCAAGCCAAGTCTTCCCGATTGCAGTTGAATTATTACTTTTCTTTTCAGGGAAACATTCATGGTGGAAACTCACCTGCTCCTTCAGCTGCCCAGCAGACAATTCTCTCTGTGTGTCTGTGTGTGTGTGTGTTGTGGGAAGAGAGGATAGGGAAAGAGATGGCAGAAGGGTCCGTGGAGCACAGCAGCCCCCCACTCCCGTGGGGTGAGAAGGCAGAGGAAGGTCTGAGTTTGGGGCTTTCAGGGGGTCTCCCTCTTTCAACCGCCACAGTAGACCCATGGCTCTGAGGAAGATCATGCTGATCATGGAAGCCTGACTGAAGGCCAGCATCTAAAGGGGATCCTCCGGCCTCTGTAGGAAGCACCCCAAATCCAGCTACGAGGCTGATTACCCCTCTCCTACACACACACCCCATCCCACATCAGCTGCACAGGGGCGAGGAGCGCCAGGAGAAGAAGGCTTCAGCCAGGGAATGCTCTTCAAGTGGACATTCAAGAAAAAAATGATGGCAGTCATGTACCTGGCAACCAGTGATCCCAGGAGAGAGGACCCTGGAGAAACCTGAAGAGGTTCCTGAGCAGCTTCACATTTTGGAGAAATGCATCTGCATGGAAAAATCCTCATCAGGGGGACTTCTCTCCAAGGCCAGGCCACCGGAAGATGCATCGTCTCGCAAAGCAACCTGAGGTCCACATTAACCTGGATGACATTATCTCCTAAAATGAAGCTGTTCCCAATCCATTCTTGATGGCTGGCTTGGCTGCCTCACCCTTCCTAAAAACGTCCAGCCAAGTTGCTCTCGTCACAGGGATCTTAAGCTGCCAAGAGTGAATCCTGCCTTGATCAAGTCTCAGCTGCTCTCTGGGCGCCTTAGAGCCTATTCAGAACTATCAAAGCCCACCTCCTCAATTGAAATAGTCCAGAGGCTGCTGCTTCCCATGGTCATTCTGGGTTGACCTTGGCCCCCATTTCTAAGTTATATTTTGGTTTATTGTGCATATTTTTGGCATCTACATGAGATTTCATTGATGCAACATTGATACAGCAAGTGGCATGCTTCTTCTCACCCCCATTTTTCGGGGTTCCTTCTCTCATGGCTTAAGCCTCTGCTGCAGCTCAACTTCCAGTGCTGATGGAATTCTTCGTGTGTTCCAGGATCCACCGAGCCAACACCCCGGATCTCTCTGAGTGAGAATGCCACACCACCAGCCAGCCTGTAATTATTTTCCTCCCTCTCTGGGGCATGAGACGCCAGCCATGTCATCCAATTGCTACAACTCTCTTTCTCCTGCTCTGTGACAACGCAGCCCCAACAACAAAGCGAGGTAGGGCACAAAGGGGGGTGGGAAGAGAGATTCCATTGTTTTCTCCTTTCTTCTCAAGATGGTTTTGCTTGTATACAAACAAATTCTTTTTTTTATGGCAGCTCTTGATACATGCTGAAGCTGAGAAACCATGACCCCCCGTCCAAGACTGTGTGGGCATCTGGATCCCACACCCAGTCCTGCCCCAAACACAGAACGGAGTCATAGGGCTGGAAGGGACCTCAAAGGTCTTCTAGTCCAACCAAGTGGCTTTTAGGTTGCCACGAAGGTCAGAAGTTGCTGTCCAGAGATGTGACCACCACTTTCCAGCCCTTCTTCTCACCCTGGACTGGCTGGGTGGGGCGTGTGAACTGCTGGTCTGGGGGTGTCAGCTTGTCCCCTGGTCCACCTCTTGTGGGAAGGGAGACGGGAGATGCTGGAGGGAAATGGCCCTTCCTGGTTAGTCCCTTTGCCCAAGGCGCCTTGGCACTCCTTGAGCCCACCAGCCCGTATTGCAGTATTTACAGAAATTTCACCAACCCGGTATTTTACAGGAACATTTTGTTTCCCGTTTTCCCCCAAGGTGGAATGATCCCTTCCTTTCTTCCCTTTGTTAGGCAGTACCACTATAATTAAAGTTTCATACCAACCTTCAAAAGGGGAGGCTGGTGGCGGAGGGAGGTTCTCCTCTTTGAAAACTGACTTACAAAGAGATGTCACCAAAGGAGAATGGGAAGTACAGACATGTGCAGCGTAGCAATCACCAGAGCGGCAGACAAGGGGAGAAGAATGTTTTCTTAAAAGCCTCCAATTCAGGCAGAAAAGAGGCTGCAAAAATACATATAATTTTTTTAAGAAACACCTACAAGGCGAATCTTGATAAAATCAGTGGATTAAAGTTACCCTGCCTGGAGAGCGCAGCACTCTGATGAGTGATGACCCAACAACATTAATGCCAGTTTTGCACTCCTTTTTTCAATGGAAAACTGAGATAATGCACAAGAAAGAAGAAATTACTCTGATGTCTATGCCTCAGCGTTCGCTCTCTCTCTCTCTCTCTCTCTCTCTCTCGCTCTCACACACACACACACACACACACACACACACACACACGGTATATATTATCTGTCTCTACCTATCTCTCAGCTCCATCAGACTCCCCATGTATTGCCAAAGGCAGCCACAGGGAATTAGAGGACAGGGTGCCATTCTTTAAGAAGGATCCAATGGTTGCTAAGCTTTTCTATACACACACACACACATACACACAGCTTTCCTCCCTCTGGACGGGGGTAGAGAGCCCCACCTGCCATGATGTTTGCTCCAAATGACCCCTTGGGAAGACAAAGAAGAGGAATTTGTGCCTTTTTGCTATTTGAAGGGAAGCCAGGAAATCTCCATGTAGCATGAAGAAATGCAACTTCCTGCATTGAACGGCATTTATAGATGCATGACACAACATCTTCCTGGCTCGTTTTATATTTAAGAAATAAGAGGAGCAATATTAATGGTTTGGCTCCCTCTGTAGTCAGGTGGAAGATCCAAGAAAGAGTTTGAGCAGCGGAGATGGCACCCAGACTCGGACTGGGATCAAACTCACCCCAAGGACAAGTCCCTTAGAAAAGATCTTCAGTCACTGATGGTCCCTGGATTGCCAGTGACAGTGCCACAATCCAGCGGATTCAGAAGAGATGGTCAAGGGAGGGAATCAGGGTTGCCCATGTCATGCAAACACAGACCAATAGAGGAGTCTCCTTGGGGAGGGGGGGAGATCCCTGCATCCTTAGGGGGAATTCAGTCATTTCTCCGTGAAGTTCCCCTCTCTTCTGCAGAGGGTTCCACCACGCATGCGCGAAGGTGATTCCACCAGAAATTTAGGAAACGCAGTGCCGTGTTGACATCAGGCCATTCTTGAGTGTCCTGCCAGTCTTTTCCCTGGAGATGACCAGCAGATGGACAGCAGCATCCTGCCCATGTGTGCAAAGCTCGAGCTGAAGCCAACATTACAGGCTCAGAAGGGGAGGGGCTGGGGAGGAAACGTAGAGCTCCTCCTGCTCCAGGGTTTCACGCCAGCCTGCCATGCACACGAGAGATTGAAGGGAGCTGGAAAAGGCAAAGAGGCGCTTGATGGGCTTTCTAATGGCCTTGCACAAACCTGGCCCATTGGTGCAGAATGATGTCTTTGGGATAAGCAGGTGATATCAGCACAAGAGGCCTGATCCTGAGCTCCGAGCAGCCACAAGCGAAGCCCGAATCAGTCATTAAAAAGCGAGTGTGCCAGTGGAAGATGCTGGTTTCTCCACCATCTCTGGCAACTCCCAGACCAGAGACCCTCCTGATGAATCAGGCTGGTCACGTGAGCGGCTAAACAACCCCAGTCCTGAACTATGCGATGGGGAGAGGCCTCATGGCCGCAGCAGGACGGAGAGCCGGAGGAGAGCCGGTGTTCAAACACAAGACCTGCTTCATAAACAACCCCAGCCATTTAGCAGAAGAACCCCTTCAAAGCCTCACCAATGGCTCTTACTGCTTCATGTTAGAGGCACCCTTCTCTCCTTAGACCTTTTGCTCCTTCCCTCCTTGGACTTTGGGTTGCCGATCCTACTTCAGAGGTCACTACAGCTTTCCCGGAAGGGCAGTGTGCACATGCCCAAAGGCTACCCCTTCAGCACAGCATCATGGGCAGAGCCCAGAACAACGGCCTCTTGGAAGGCTGAGCCCTTAATGAGGAGAAGGGGTTCTTCTGCTAAATGGCTGGGGTTGTTTATGAAGCAGGTCTTGTATTCCTTCATGGAAATTTCATTGGGGGCGTTAAGTATAGATAGTCACTGGACCAAAGCCTACCAGTAATTATGGGTAATTACTGTGCCTCCATGTTTGGAATAACAACGGCCAGCAAACACCTGCTGGAGAGGCTGAGAAGTCGGAGCCATCCTGAGCTGAAGGCCACATCGGAATTTCAGAATTCCAGAATCAGTGCAGATGGGGTTACAAACCCTGAGCTTGGAAAGGGAGGGGCAACACCTCACCCAAGACACCAATTCAGACAATGTTAGCTCTTAGACTTATATACTGCCCCATGGTGCTTTGCAGTCCTCTCTAAGCGGTTTATAGAGTCAGCATGTTGCCCCCAACAATCTGGGTCCTCATTTTCCTGACCTCGGAAGGATGGAAGGTTGAGTCAATCTTGAGCCGATCAGGATCGAACTCCAGACTGTGGGCAGAGTTAGCCTGCAATACTGCATTCCAACCACTGCACCACCATGGCTCTTACACAGAAAATCCAAGGCTCTGGGCCGTCCCAGCTAAAAAGTCTAGGTACAGCTACCAAGCTGTCCTGCACATGGCCACCAGAAGTAAAGCCACCAAGCTGACAGCTGCCAAAATGCCACCTGCTCATGGACTACCTGGAGCCCAAAATGGCAGCTTGTCATAAGCACAAGTTCCTTTCCGTCTTCCTGGCCTGAACCTGGGCTTCATATCACAATGGCCTCTCTCGTGTAGCCACTTAGCCACCATGTCACTTAGTAACATGACTGTACCCCTGTACCCCTGATTTGGAGTGACGTTGGCTCTTCATACATGGCTTTTCAGAGTCCTAACTGAGCATGCCTGTGTCCTGGTCTCCTTTATGGAACTTCAATTTATAAATTTCTAGTAAATCCTCCATGATTTACCAGAAATGAGGCAGTGATGGCCCCGGGAACAGCAAGAAGCCCATTTCCCAACATGTATGCAGAGGAAGGAAGTACCTCCCTGAGACCAGGAGGCCCATGATGCACAGCCTGGCAGGGGCTCAGATGGGCCTGGGCGCCAGCAGTGGCAAAGTGCCGAATGCGTCCAGCTTCACCTCAGCTGTTCTCTCCAGCATGTTTCCAAGTCACACCAGCCAGATGCCTGGAGGAATTACAGTGTTTGGGAAAGAAAACAGAACCACACAGAGACATTGTTGAATGTAAATAGCAGTTAAATATGCGTTACCGTCTGCCATCATTTCGGCAGCTTGCAAAGAAGCAGGAGGAGGCAGAGGAGGAAGTGGAAGAAAAGGGCTGGAGGGAGCGAGCCCTGTTCAAAGCCTGCACTGCTTGGACGGCTTCCCCAGTCCTCACCAGGGACCTGCAGGCAGTGTTCCCTAGTGGCTTGTCCCCCACACATACACTGCTTGCACCCTGTTAAGAGCCCACCCAGAAAGGCAGAGGTGCCCCTTTGGGAATCCCAGGGGGCAGCTGCTCTCTCCTGGGTGGGTGGGCGGTGGGCCTCTCACCCTCCCACCAAGGGGCTCCTGGGGTTGCTGGGGCAGCCTCAAGTCACAGCAGTCTTTTTATTTAGCACCTCAGCTTAGTTCACACAAGCAAACAACAACAAAAGTATAGCATCATATCAATTTACCAAATGTTATCTAACCTAACAGTGCCATATGGTAGCCCAGATGTGCCCTCTTCCCTTAGACAGAAGCTTATGCCTGGAACGGGTTCCTACCAGCTGTGGAAGATGCCCCTGCAGCCCCTAGAAGAACCCCTTCCCACCCCAAGTCCCCCACCCCGAGTGGATCATCCCTCCCAGAGATCCCAGGATGCCTCCATCAGGCAACCCAGCCTGATCAATCCAAGCAGGGCATAATGCTCCCTTTCACCAGCAATGCTCTCCATGTTCTATTCACCTGAAAGATTGCTGGGCCCTTCTGACAGGTGGGTTGTTCCTACCAGAGCTGGCAGAGCAGGGCAAAAGGGCTCTGGAGACCTGCTCTTCTCTCCTCTGCCTCTGCCCATCCTGCCACCTCCCACCACCTAGCCCTCTACTAGGGGCAGCCTCTTCTGTTGGACCCCCTGCAACCACCTGGTAGGTCTCCAGAGTGAAGGCCAAACAGGCGGAATCTAAGCTGCTTTACGGAGAGAGAAGGAGAAACGAGGAGGGGGGGAGGGGGGAGGAAGAGGAGGGGGGAGGAAGCCAACAAAGCCAAGGCCCTGCCCAACCAACCTGGCCGACATCAGTGGAGACCAGGAGTCAGGCAGAAGAGTGAAGGGAAGCCAGAAGCAGGACTTCCCCTTCCAACCCTGGCCGGCCATTTGTCCACCAATCCTTTTGTTCTATAATCCTTTCATTAAAAATTATGATTACAATAGTGAAACTAATTCCAGTGGGGAAAAAAGACAGAAGAATAAAAAGAAAGACTGGAAGGCGCAGAAAAGGAAGAAAGAGAAAAGAAAGAATATGGTAATGAAAAAGAGAAGAAATATATAAAGAAGCAACTTGTATGCAGTTCCTCCTCCACCGTCCCCAGAAAGCCTGCAGACAGCTTTATTGGTTATGCGTAATTGGGATACCAGCAACCCCAGAGATAAAGCTCACTTGGCAAATCTGCTCACATCACACTTAATGGCATGATCTGCTTTTGTGCAACCAGGTAACAAAGATATTGCAAGCCATAATTGAGCCCAAGGAGAAGATAGGATCATCAACTCTTCGGAAAAGGAGCAAGAAAGAACTTGATCCCTTTCACCCTTGCCCTCCCCCTCCAGGAGCTGGAAAGGACCTGGCACTCCCTGTGGAGGGCCGTTGGGCAAGCTGCTACCCTTGGCTGCGGCGCATAGAATATCTGCCTTCACCTGATGCAACTGGAATGAGGGCTGGCTTTCCCCAATGGAAAGGCCCAAGAGTAGGGAGGGGTAAAGCTGCCGGGTGGCTCTGCAGGGCTTCTGGGCTACCTTCTCTGCAAGAACCAGCTGGGCAGCCCCCAAGCAAAGGGGCACCAGCTCTACCTACGGTTTCAAGAGTGAAATCTGGAGGCGGCCTTTGCCTGCCTCCTTTGCTGTCTGGTCAAGGGAAGCCAGCAAGCTGTGACGAAGAGGCTTGGGGTTTGGACCGAGGGAAGCCGGTGATCCAATTCCTAGGGGGCTCAAGTGCTCCTTTCTGTTCTCAGATAAGCTGCCCAGTTGCTGCTGCCTCACTTCAGGGGATTGCCGGAGGACTCCAATGGGATCAGTTTCCAGGCTTGTCCATGGAAGAGCTCAGCGACATGAACAGGCTTCAGAGCATGACACAGGATGGGTTGCCTGTATCTTCCCCTCCCATTTGCCCAACCGGAAGCTGCTCTACCGGTCAGATGACGGCACGCGCACACACAGGCAGGCCGGAGCTGAGGAGAGCCGCGTTCATTTCTCTGCCTCCGACTTGAAGGTGCTCCCGGCTGCATCTCCCACCAGACTCCCGAAAGCTTCGGGGCAGAGGCCAAATGTGCACTTCAGCCCTGCAGAGGATACAAAGACGTTTGAATGTTGAGATTTCTTGCACACCTTCCTTTGGGAGTTTGGCTCTCTTGAACAGAAGGACGAGCAAACTTCAACCATGCTGAGATCAGATTAGAAACAGAGCTGGATATTCCTGCTTAACGGAAGAATAGAAGCCGAGTCCTGCTGGCCCAGACCCCTGGCCCCTCTAGTCCTGCTCTCGCATGGCCAACCAATGGCCCAAGGAAGCCCACTGCTCTCCCAGCAGATGGCCTCCCATCAAGGCCAGGACCTCTTGGTCACCACAATTGTCATAAATCTGTCCAACCCTGTTTGAAGTAAGGACTGCTCCATTTTGACTTCAATAGCTGGCTGGTAACAGCCCACTGATTGTGCCAGACAAATGCATGTAAAACTCTTCTGCCTCTCTGTCTGCTGGGCCTGTTGACCCTTGTTCCAACGGGCACCACCAACTCAAGCGGCTCAAGAGCCCCCCCCCCACAGTCACCGCAGTCTCAGCAGGCAAGAATCAGCTCTCTGCCACCAGCCTCTGCCCAGCAAAGTTGGGGAGCATCTCCTTCTGGCAGATGTGCTTCCTGTGTCTTTCCTTCCTGTGGTTCCTCAGACATGCTCCCAACCTGCAGCAAGGCCATCCTGGCGGCCCAGTGGGTGGAGGGACAGAGCCTAACTGGCTTTACTGGGAAGGGAAAGAAGCATGTGTAGGGCAGCGAGTGGGGGAAAGCCCTTCTCAAATTTGGCACCAAGCAGAGGGAACATAATTAGGAGCATGTTTATTACTCGGTTTTGCATGAGAAATGCTGTTCAGTGGGCAGGGAGGCCTCGAACTGCCTGCCAAGCACACATTATTCAAACTCTTTTCCCCCAGCCCAAAATGGCCCCCTCCCTTGGTGCTGGCCTTGGTCATCGAGGGTCCTCTCCCAGAGCCTCAAAAGCTGAAGGACACTGAGGGGCTGATGTGCTCATGCTCTGCCTTGAGTCCTAGCCCAAATAAAGCCGAGGAGAAGCCGCCCTCCCCAGGGACAAATAAATCCATTCTTGTTATGGAGAGAGCGAGCCAAAGGAGAGCAGACTTCTTCTGATATAATTCTTTTCAGAAAGTGCCGAATGGGGACCTGTTCAAACAGGAGTGCTCACAGAGGGATACATACAGTGGTTCAATTGCAACAGTGGCAGGAAGACATCTGCCCCAGTGAAATGGGGGGAGTAGGCAGGAGCTGCATCCAGGATGGGAGAGAGTGGAAGGAATGAAAATAGGCAGCCGTGCCTCCTGTGAGAAGCCCTGGAGGTTTTGGTTAGGGTTAGGGTTCACACTTTCAACACCAGCAGCAACGAAAGAAGATTCCCCTTCTGAAATGCCTGCAGGATGGCTAGAAGGTCAAGGAATCACAGATTATTATGGGTATTCCAATTCTCCCTTCCTGCTCCTCCTTCCTGGCCCATCTTTTGAAGTGGGAGTGTTGGAATGGTTGCCCAGTGGGAAGCCTTCCTCTCAGGCCCATCAGCAGGGAGGGACAGGCCACAGTTGCCTGCATGGACTGCCAGCAAAGGTGATTCTTGGACCGGGTCTCCCACTGGCTGAGGCAGAGCAGCCAGCTCTCAACTGAAGCCTGGCATGGAACCCAATTCCCACAGCAAGTCCTCTTCCCTGATGAGCCAAACCATCCCTTTCCAAGATCCTTTAGCACACAGGTCACCAACCAGTGGTCCATGGACCACTGGTGGTCCGCGAGAAAATTTTGGTGGTTCATGGAGAAATCTTGACCCCTAGGCCAGATATGGCTGAGAGCAATGAATCCAGTCCAGGAAGAAGAAAGGAAAGGAAAGGAGAGGGGAGGGGAGGGGAGGGAAGGGACTACAGCTACAGCTCTGGAATATGGGACTGACTTTCCCAACATCAGCAAGTCATTGTCAAATAAGCTTCAATTATTTTGTAATAATTAACACTACCTTTAATAATGTTACAATTAAACAACCTTTAAAGATTTTGTTTTGATTAAATAAGCATTTACAATTTTGTTATATTAAATAGGTGCATGTCATATTAATAAAATGGAAGTTCTCTTTATTATTTTACAAATGTATTTATCTTTTTTTAAAAAATCAATATTAGAGGTCTGCGGGGTTTAAAATTATGAATTTGGTGGTCCGTGAGGTTTAAAATGATGACCTTGGTGGTCCCTGAGGTCCAAAAGGTTGGGGACCCCTGCTTTAGCACATCCTCAGGGGAGGAGGGGACCCCAAGGTTCAAGGCCTCCTGAGCTGGCTCCCCACAAACCCTAGGAGAAGCCACGCCCCCATCAGTCACTGCCTGCTTCCCACCAGCAGGGAGTGGGCACCAGTTAAATGCCAAAATGCCAGACTCCCGAAATTTTGATCACATGGCCGTGGGAAGTGCTGTGATAGTCATAAGGGCAAGGACCAGCCATAAGCCCATTTTTCACTGCCGTTGTGACTTTGAATGATCATTAAATGAGTGGTTTTAGTCAAGGACTACCCATAATCCAACTAACTAACCTACCCAGCATGTGCCAGCATTTGCGTGAAAGGAGCATAAGTGGAGAGAACTATTTAGCTAAAACAAATAACCTTCTGGATTCAGAGGCTAAACATTATAACTCGATACCACAGTAAGAATCTGGAAAACACGGCGACCCTTCGAGTCCCCTCCTACTCAGAAGTTCTCCGGCTCAGCTGGAGTCCAAGGCCTGGAAGAGACCTTGGACCCAGAGGCAGCTACCTAGGAAAAACCTGAAATAGCCTTTGCTATTTTGCTTTCTGGGGCTTTCTGGCGCTGGGGGAAGAGATCAAAGCCCACCGGCGATTCGCCTCCTTCCTGCTAACCCTGCTGTTGACTTCTGCTTCCAGATTGTCTTTTCCATTAGAAATACCATACGATCCAGCAAGCATCTGGAGAGCTTTGGAAGTGGTCTCTTCCTCAGGCAGCTGCCGTGGACTCTCCCACCACCGTTCCATGCGAACTTGCAAGCCAGACAATGTAGTTTTGTTCGCTTAGAGATTACAGAATGAGGTGATTATGCTTTAATGGACAGCCAGTGCATGTCTCCGTATACAGGGAGGGCAGGAAAAATAAGGGAGATTTCAGGCAAGTAAATGGAAGGCACAATTCTTGACTGGTGTTAACTGATCTTCGGCATAACAGAGGGCCGTCCATGAGGTCCCCAAACAATTGGATTTGTTGGCTATGAGAGGGAATCAGCTTTGGAAGTCCTGCTTACCGCCTGGTGGTGAGGAATCTGAGTGTGGCCCCTTCTCCTGGCCCTCCTTCAGGGGGACACAATCAGATACAGATGGAAGGTTGGCTAAGGAGGCGTGTGACCATGGAACAAGCTTCGCTCTGCATTCAAAAGAATCACACCAGCATACACATACACACACACACGCACACACACACGCGCACACACACACACATCCACAGTAGGAGGGTCTGGCTTCCTACTTAGTGTTAAGAGGGGTCTATAAACCATGGTTTGCTGACTAAGCCTCCATCCTCTGGTTCATATATCACCACAGGCTATTAACCTCGCTTTACAGAGAGCATGACTGCCTTTACCCAACCCGCTAAGCCAAAACCGAGGCCGTCACATCGTCTCTCCTGAAACAGTCTGGCAGTTCTCTGGGTGGTTTTCAAAACTGGCCCCCTTACCAGCCAGAACCACCCTACCCGCCTGCTCAGCCACTCAGTTGTCAGCATCCTTTGC
>JANHGD010003184.1:281114-291650 GCA_027560375.1 Imantodes cenchoa
GTTGGTAATGGCCGGAAAAGGGGTGCCCCCCCCCCCCCCGATTCCCCCAGCTGTCTGCAGAGCCCAAATCCAAGCGCCTCTTGTGGGTGGCTACCGGGCACTTGGAAGCCCCTTGCAAGGCAGCCATTAGGCTCCTCCTCCTCCCCCGCCCCCACTGCCTGCCATGAGACCTGGACTGGGACTGGGAGGCTGCCAGAGGAGGCAGGGTCTCCACTGAAGATGAGAGAAAAAAACAGAGAAGAAAGGAAACCACCAACAAATGTGTCAGGAACACAGCGCTGCATTGAGAGCTCATCCCGGCAGCCCTTCATCTGTGCTTAGTGGTTGAGGGGAGTGAGCAAAAGGCATTTTGCAAAAGCTGATGGACTGACAGCTGGGTTGGATTTCCCCTTTATCTGCTGCTTTTAAGGACTCGGGAAATAAATCCCACCTCCTTTAAAGCACACACACACACGCTCAGTCCCTGGAGGCGGCTTTGTTTCGGGTCTGGCCTCCTTCTAACCCGGGCACGATGAAGCCGGCAGCAGCCGGGCCAGGTCAGCCAGGTCTGGGCTGCCCAAACAGCCACTGAGAGAGCATGAAGGAAGGCAGGGGGGGCGACTGAGTGGAGGGCCAGTGGCCCCAAAGGCTGGGCCCTCTTGCCCTCTTGCCCAGCTTCCCAGAAGGGGGGCAGCTGAAAGAGAAAGGAATCGGCAGGTTCCCACAGTGAAACTGACCAGAGCCAAGATGCTGCATGGACACCCTCTTCAGAGGTGGTATTCGACCAGTTCGGACCAGTTTGGGCAAACCAGTAGCGGCAATTTGGACTGGTCCTCCAAACCGGTAAATACCACCTCTGGGTGGCCCTGCCCCCGCGCGCCCGGTCGCTGCTTGCCCCGCCCGCTCAACATTCGCCCTGCCCACCTCCGCCCTATATATGTTGCCTTTGCCACGCGGCCCAGCTAATTGCCTCACCAGTCGCCTCACTGACGCCCGCTCAGTCCAGCTCACCAAAGGTAAGCAATGCATGCCGCCCAATCACCCTTCGCCTTGGGTTGGGGCCTGGGGCCCCAGGGACACACCATTCCCCGAGGCCCCAGAGCCGTTGCCCACCTCAACCGGGTTGAGGAATGCACCATTCCCCGGCTCAGGCCTTGTCCCAGAGCTGCCCCCCGCTTGCCGCCCACTCCCTTCGCCAGTCGCATGCGTTTCCCCCTTTTGCCTCCTTCACAGGCCCCGGCCCTAGCCCCTCTTCCTCCCGCATGACCACCTCTTTCTTCGGGGTTACCTTCTTCCCACGGTGGCTGGTGGCAGAAGGGAAGCTCTCTTTTTCGGTGCGACTGCGAGAAGCCTCCCAGCTGCCGCCTCTTTGCCAACCACTTCCTGGTAGCTGTGGCTGGCTGAAGGCCGCCAAAAACTACCAGAGGTCTTGAACACGCTGAAAAAGCCGCTGCCATGCCATCGCCGCCAGCAGAGGGACCAGAGGTGGGTTCCTCCCGGTTTGGACCGGTTCTCCCGAACTGGAAGCCACCCACTGGTGACATCACGATGACATCACGGAACCGGTTCGGTCAGTGCCAGTCCGTGGGCACCACCATCTGTTGTTGTTGTTTTTTTAATGAATTTTATTTTTTAAAACATTTTATTTATTTATTTTTTCTTCTGAGCATGCGCAGAAGCCAAGTTTCTGGCACTGCACATGCGTCGCCATCTTGTTTTTTGGCTTTTTTGGCGGGGGATTTTTCGGCACTGCACACAAGGCGCGGCCATGCAAGCAGGAGGAAGTGAACCGGCAGCGAGGTAAGTGAGAACCCACCCCTGGGGGGGACCCTCTCCCCACCGCAGCCCACCGCCTTCTCCCAAGCCCTTCAGTTCACCAGCCGACTGGCGGGGCCTGGCCAGGAGAGCTCAGTTCCTCTGCTCCTTCTGAGAGAGGGAACCTGGCAGACTGCTTGGAGGCAGGCATTAAAAGCTGCTCAGTAGGAAGGAGGCCGCTTGGCATTCATGAATATTCTGCAGGGGGAAACGGATTAGTGTCGGCGACGTATCGGAGAGGATTTGCAAGGGAATTTTTAACGGGGGCAACGCAGAAAGCGCACGTTTAGCTGGTATTCAACATTATCCAAACAAGGCACCAGGCTCTGTGCATTAAAGCAGCACCACTGCTCTAAATTAAATTCATCAGCACCTTAATTAAGATCTATATTTAGCACTTAATTAAAAGGAGGAAGGAACACTGTTGTATGAGGCCTGATATCATAGAGAGATAGATGGGGAGAGACGCAGAGGGGTCTGGGGTCTGCTACTCCAGGGGTGGATTTGCAAAAACCTGGGCTGCTCCAGCCCAGAAGCACAGTTGACCTCCCTCCCGGAAGCAGTTCCCATAATCCTGGCTCTGGAATATGGGACAGCAACCTGGGATCTTGCCGTTAGCCAGTGCGGCATTTGCAAAGCTTGGGTGCCGGCTAGCAGCGGGCCAGATAATGAGCGGGAGATGTACCAAATGGGAGAGGGGGGAGAGGCCCTCATTTGGTGAAGACCAATCAGGTGGCTGCACCTGATAGATAAGGGCTGATCTCGAGGAAGCGATGCAGGTTTGATCCTGGTGAGAACTTTTAGATGAGGCAGCGCAGAAAAATGTGCTGGAAGAAGGCAAGGGAAACCTTCTCTGCAAGGACTTTAGGAGACCCCTCCCACAAGACCCGGGGGTTGTCACCTCCAGACAGTTTTGCCCAGATGGGCTGTGGCTCTGAGCATCTATGATCTTGCTGGCAGCTGGTGCCTCCACCATCACTCTCTTAAGTAGGGTTAAAGCTGCATCTGGTTGAGCCCCCTCTTCGCCAGACTGGGTGCCTCTGGCCTTGCCCCTTCCCTGCTCCTGCTGAGCAAACGGCCCCCTCAGGAGTCCCAAATGGCTTGGCAGATGTGCTTCCTGGCCCTGCCAGCATATTCTGGTGATGAGGAAGATCCATCAATGTGACTCACTCCCTTCAGGTGGGAGGGAGAAGTGGGATGGGGCCATCAATCATCCCCCATCTCTCACTCTCTCTAACTGGGGAGTGGGAAGGTGGGAAGGCAACAAGCCAATGGAAGAGTCCTGCTCTCCCACTTCCGCTGGCACCCTTGGAGGCAGATGGCCAGGCCACGCTCTGGCACTTGAGAGGGTCCTCCCCCCCCCCATCTCTCGTTTATGATGGGCAAAGGTGATCCTCCCTCTGCCCAGCCTCCTTTGCCTGGGAGGAGCACTTCCTGCTTGTAATATTTCCCTCGGGTGGGGGGGGGCGCCCCTAAGCCTCTTCCCTTAGCAATTCAAGGTTGAAGAATGCAGACTCTGGAAGGGAAGCCAGTGGGTCTTGGCCCAGCCTCCATCCCAAAATTGTTCTGATAAAAGAAGCCATGTCATATCCAGTCCTTCTCCTCCAAAATGCTCTCATGTTGGAGAATGCTGTGGTTTTTATTGATCGGGGCCCAGATGCTGGAGGCCCTGGGGCTGCCTCCCTTTGGAGGGGCCGTGACTTCAGTAGCTTTAGATGTTGTATCCGCCACTGACTAAGAGGAGGGACCACACAGCCATTGTAACCCTTACTGGGGCTCTTCGGGCGTAGAGAACCTCCATGCTTGAGATTCTTGAAGGGCACCTTTGCACGGTTGGGCCACCTGGGGTTCCTAGAAGAAAGGCAGCCCCAAAATCTAACAAATTAGTAAATGAAAAGAAACAAACGCCATAAAGCAGTTCAGCCATTTGGGAAGATCGTCTTAGAAGATAGGATGTCAATCTAAGAATTCCATAAACATGGCTTGGATTCCAATATCTCGCTCACTGGGACATCTGCAATCACGCCAGAGACCACCTCCAAAGGACGAGAAGGTTCTTCTACCTGAGCAGCTCAACTGGCCCCCCTCCCCTCCCACGGGCTGGCCTCTTCATTAAGATTCAAGGCCGGATTTGGGTTCCCATCTCCTGAGAAGGCTTCCTGGCCCAGCCTGCCTCCTTCCCCTTGGAACGAAGGCCACAGCCTTGCTGGAGGAAACCCGCAGTGGGGCAGCCTGTGCTCAAAGGCCACGTTGGCTAATCTAGAAATTAAACAGCCCTGAGACAGAAATAGGGAAATCAAATTAAACTCCAGCAGGAACGGTTTGGAAATAGTGTGTGTTGTTTTCTTCCATCTTAATTAGAAATCTTAGCAGCTTCTGGCAGTTCTGCAACCCATCGCTGGAAACAAAACTGACAAGGTAGAGACACGGTCGCCTTCGCCCACCACAGCTAGCAGAGCCTGGGAAACGAGGCTTCTTCTGGAGGTTCCCATGAAACGGTTCTGAAGTCACCTTGACCTTGCAATCCAGGATCCTTCTCCAACCAGCCCATCATCGGGGGCGTTCGCAAAGCCTAGAAAACCAGGGCAGTGCCAGAACACCTGGAGGCCCAGGTGATGGGCATCAGCCCTTCAAGGCCAACACAACAGGGAAGGGGGCAAACACCCCCTCCAAGCCTAGGAGCTCCCAAAGACATCCGATCAGCCCTGGACTGCCGGTGTCTCTTGGCCTGGTCCAGCCCCACATTCTCTTCTGATGTTATCATGGTCCCCATAATTTCTGGAAATAGAATCAGAAAAATAGAAACCAACTAAAAATAGTAAAAAGTGGAAAGCAGGTTTAGGCTAGATAGCAAATGTTTGCCTGCACAAAGGCTTCATTTTATGAAGAGATGTTGAAGCCATCATCCAGCCTGTCCTGACCGGCAGTGGCGCTGCAATTAATCTGGCTGGACCCAAGCAAGCAGTGACCCAAATGACCAACTGAACTGGGAATCCCGTTCTTCAGGGCCCAGTCAGCAGCAGGGTTCTCTAGGGGTCTCTAGACCCACAATCTCTCTCCTGCCCAGTTTCCTGAGAGGACCTGACCAGGCCATGGTCTGGCTGCAGGCACTCTTTCTCATAGAGAGCATTCGTAGGGGGGGACCGCTAAAGCTTGGCTAATTTGGCTGCATAATTAAATGTTGCATAATTTGGACCGGCAATTTGTGGCTGAAGAGTTCATTCTTGCGGGAAGATTTCTGCCAGAGAAATGAAATGGTCTTTGTGCCCATAAAAGAGATTCAGGCAGTTGGTTTCTCTCTAGGAGCAGAGAGAAGGAAACAGCCCCATGGAGGAAGTGAGCCAGCCCATGCCTGAGGGGAGAACATGTGGCGCAGAGTCCTTCTGCAAACACCATCACTTCTCCCATTATTAATGGGCAGACGCATTCGTTAGCTCTTCATTAGTGTGGAGAATAAACAGAAAGCCATTTGCCCGGCACCAATTCCAGCTGGATCTAAGCAAATTTGGACAGGGGGAGTCAAACAGAGGCTTTGTTGTTGGGCTAATTGCAGCCATCATGTAAAGTTTAGCAGAGGCACAGGAGGAGCAGCTGGAAGAAGGGAGGGGGGAGGCAAGGGGGTCCGGAAGGCAGGCAGGCCCTGAGGCAGCCTCAGCAGCATGGCCTGCAGGGCTGCTGTCCGTGGGCTCTGAGGGTCCCTGGGGTGCCAGGCAGACCTACAGGGGGGCCCTCCCGGCCGGGGCTCCGACTGAGAGAACCGGGCTTTCCAAAGCTTCTGGGCGGAATCCCACCAAAGATACGTGAGCAAAACTGAGCCGCTCCAGAGGACATGCACCCTTCTGGACATCTGGATGCCCTTCAAGGACGGAAAGCGGAGAAGGGGAAGACTTCTGTTGCCAGGGGAAACAGAAGGGAAGGGTGGGGCTCTCAAGGATCTCTAGGGGGGCCCTGGGGGAACGCTGCAACAGTCGTAAGTCACTTTTCTTCAGTGCCCTTGTAATTTTGAATAGTTGTTAAAGGAAGGGCTGTAAATCGAGGGCCCCCTGCCTGTCTTTCTCCTCCACAGAGCCCTCTGACCAGGGCCCCTTTGTCCACCCTTCCATGAAAGCCCATTTCTGCACACTAAAAGCAAGCAGGACCATTGGATGGGTTTTCCTGGTGAATGAGCCAACCTCGCTTCTCTTGGTCCTCTTCAGCACCTCCAGCCTGAACTTCTCCCTTCTCTGCGGCTGCCTGTCGGGATCCAGCATTTGAGTTTTCTGCTCATCTCGCTTGGAAAGCCACGAGACGTCTAGTCCTAGCTAGCCGAAGGGCAGAACATCCTAAACAGCAGCCCAGCAAGGCTCCTTCTGGCCCTGCAGCCAAATGGCCCGCTTGCTCCATCACGGGAAGAGCCAACCTTCTTTGGCCTCCTGGATTTTCTAATAAAGCGACATCTTTACAGGTAAAGAGGCAAAGCAAATTGTGGTAACGCCCTGGGCACTATCACACCAGCGGCCCCTGTGCCGTGCGTGGCCGTTTCACCTCCTCCTCTGGTTCCGAACGGGCCCTTCGTCCTCTGCTCAGCTGCAATGCAGAATCGGCCACCGGGCATTAAACAGGAGGCTGGTTGGCCATCATGAAAAGATGCTCAGGGGACACCAAATATCCTCCTCTCCCAATTCCCTTTCATTGGCGGCTGCTTGGAGACGGGGAAGGAAAAGGTCCAGAATGAAAGGCAGCTTCGCTCTCTTCTTGTTTTGGGGGTTTAAAGTAGCCGTTGACCCCCTGCCTAGGCTTAAAAGAAAAGGGGGGGCTCTGCCTATGAAAACCAGCTCCTCTCCAGCTGCTCTAATGCTTATGGGGGGCCCTAAGAGGAGAGAAGCCCCTCCCGGCATACAGGAGTAACTGAGGGGAGCTCCACCCCAGCGCCAGACCCCCCCCCCCCCATGGTCTGGTTTGAAGAGGGTTGAAGGCTGGTGGGAGAGGCCCTTCCTTTCCCCCGTGGATATGAGTAATGGGCTGGGACGGCACAGCTCAAGATAAAACTGAATAATAACACGTCAAAAACTACATGTTGTGGACTTTTATTCCCCAGCCGAGTCTCTCTCTCACTAATCCATCACTGTAGAAGATGCAAGATTACAGCTCTGGAGGGGAGGGGGGGAACTCCAGGAGATAAATGGGAGTATTTGCAGGCTTATTATATTTCTTGGGAATGATATAATTTTGGGGCTCCCTTATTGAATCTGTTCCCACAGCCGCTCTGTGGGGCTCATCGGCTTCCCCAACCTCCCACCTAGAGAGAGTCAGGCACTGCTGAGTAGACCCTCCCCTCAGAGGACCACATGGGAGGGGCTCGAGCAGTCCACACTGCCTTTGGAGTTAAATAAAACTTCCACTTTCAGCAGCAGTATATCTTTGAAAACAAGATGGCTGAGTGCAGGTTACCAGGCTTGGGGGTAGGCACTTTTGCCTAGCGCCTGCTGTGGTCAAGACCCGGTTGGTGGCACATGAGAGCCAATGACCGCCTTGCTGTCTGGGTCACAGCCCAAGAGGCTTGGGAACCTCCTTCCCCCCCCCCGCCCCCAGGAAAGTAGGGTGGTAGAACTCTGCCTACACCTTTGAAGCAAGAAGGCCAGGGGCTCAGTTCACTGCCCAGCCTCTTTCTCCATTGCTGACACCCCTGTACACCTTTAGAATAGAAATAGTTCTATCTTGCCTTCCAACTCTTCCTCCAAAGCCACCAGGAAAAGATGGTGGGGTCCAATAGGCCCTTTCCTTCCCAGCCCCCTGGCCACCCACCGCTCTGGCAGGCAAAGGCCAGTGGGCAAGTGGACTGAGCCAACCTAGGGGGGTAGGTGAGCTGAGAATCCCTCAGCTACATGCATTGAATAAACCCTGGGATTTCAAAGGTGGGGGTGGGCTTAGCTCCCTCCCCACACTCTGTGGCAAAAGTGGCTTGGCAGAATTGATTTCTGCCTGGAGAGGCAGGTGCCAGATTAGCCTTAAAATCCGTTGCTTCCGAGGATAGATGCCTGACCTTAAGAGAGTTTCTGCGCTAATGGTCATCTGGCCATCGCTCAGTACAGCTACTGCTATTCCTAGGCTGGGTGTCTCCAGGTGACAGTTGAGTAGCTCTATAAATCATCCGTCTGGAGGGTCCTCTGAGACTTCTCTCTGCCACACACCAGGCAGGCTTGCGCTGATTACAGGAAAGACTCATAGGCTGCCCTGGTGCACCCGGATCGCTCAATGCCCGCCTTGCCTTCTGGAGAGTAAGCAGTTTGTCCAGCGCTTAATGTTGGTGGGATCATTATCCATCTATCTCTGCACTGCACTATCCACAAATAACGAGGCAGGATGAGGCTCCAGATTGCATTAAGGTTGTTGCACAGCATTGGGGGCCCTGAGGCCTCTGGGCAAATGTGGGGGCAGCACTGAGCAGCGCACCGCTGAGTCCAGTTTTGGCGCTGCAGCTGGAAACAAGGGAGCGGTCTCTGGAGCTTTTTCTCTCTTTCATGGAGCATTGAGAAACATTTGTGAGCCTGGAGCTGCATCCCACCGCAGCCTCCCTCCGTTCGCCCCATGGCAGGACTTTTCCATAACAGTAATTTAGGTTCTCATTTCCCTTCCCACCGAGTGTGGAAAATGAGGGAAGCAAACCCTCCCCTTCCAGCTCAATCGCAACCCACCCGTCTGCTTTCGGAAATGCCGGCAGAAACAGCACATGCCTTGGGTGTTGATTTTCTTGGGGAGCCACCTGGGGGCTCCGTGAGGAGGGAAGAAAGGCGTGTGTTTGCTGAAGATACAGAGAATCGGATCCAGCGGGAGGGGGTCCCTTCTGCTTGCTCTAAATGCAGCCGTCATCTTGAAATAAGGCAGGTGGTGGGATGCAGAAGATAAGCAGCCTCTTGGCGCTCCCCTGGGTGCAGCACCTGCATTTCTCATCCCGATTCGGACGAGGGCTTGGTGGGCACCGGCAGCCTGGATTTACCAAGCCCCAAATGCCTCCTTCCAGACCATGCTGCAGCCCTACCGATTCTGCACACTGCACAGACTCCTGAGACCACAGCCTGCCCCTCGGGAGGGTCTCCTGGCCAAGCACAGCAAAACGGCCACTTTGGCTTTCTGTGCAAATGAGTCCAGATATTTATTGATTGAAGTTGATTTACAGAGCTGCCCTCTCACAAGCGGATGTCTCTGGGTGGCATATAACAAAACTAAAACAAGAACTATCTAAAATCATTGTCATTAGCAAATGTTAAAAACATTTAAAAATTATAAACATATTTATAGAGAACGGAGGGAATGCTTTGCACTTCTTGGCCACCGAGGCTCGAAATGGCCCTGGGCAGCCTGCGTCCTTGTCGGGGTCTGGTTGGTTTTAGCTCATTTGACCCCTGGCTATAGTATATTCTGCTCCATGCGGTGAACTCTGTTTTGGGCAAAAGGGCGGCTCCCAATGCTTCATACACAAGTAAATCTCTGTCATCTGGACGAAACCTGGGATTCTGCCAATTCCTGCTTTCAGGTAGTCTGAAACTTCCTCCTCCAAGGAAAGCAGCTGTTGTTTTTGAGCTGCCCATCTGCTGGAAGGCGCCTCGCTGCAGCTGTCTGGCCCCGGACTGCCCGCTTGCGGAAACCACCTGCAACAAGCAGGGCACCTACACCCCAGCGAGGAGGCCGGGCACTCAACCGGCAGCCTGGCATGGACTACTGTCCCTGCTGCTTTGGCTCTTCCCAACAGGACCGTGAAAATCCAAGCACTGTTATTCTGTGGTCCTTAATCACCAGTTTCCAGACCAACAACTCTTGGAGTTTGCCAGGCACAGCTAGAGTCGCTCACACAGCCTAACAACTTAGAGCAAGGGGGGGGGGGGAAGCACACCGATGGCAACGTATCATTCTGGGGTACACCTGCCCGTCCATCCTTCTGCCTGGAGCACAGCCAAGGACGACTGGGCATCAGCAGCTTCCGCTTCAGGAGCACCATTGCCACGGCAACCCTGATGCCTCCCTGCCTGTGGCACAAGGAGGTGCCAGCACACTAGGCAGGTTGTGCCCAGAAGAACCGGAGCTTTTGGCCTCTGCAGTGCAAGCCTCGCCTTATTTCATGGAGGGTTGTGCCCCCTTAATAAAGCGCTGCCCGATGACCTTTCCTCCATGAAACCTGGGCGAGGAATTCACTTAGCTGTACACTGAGCGACTGCTCCCTCTCGGCAGGAGTTCTGCTCAGCTGAGCCCATTAGTATATCCAAAGGCCGAGACCATCGAAAAGGGAGACAGCTTCCAATTGTCTGCCTGTTTCTAGGCAGAGAGAGTGGGAGAGGTGGGTTTGTTCGTGGGCGATGATGCCCATCACAAGCAGCCTTTCTGCAATTCAGAGCACCATGGATTCTCTCTCTGACAAGCCTGCCGAAAAGATGTCATGTCTCGGATGGGAGAAATTCTCAGGCAAATACTGGTTCAAATTATCTTCAACCTGGATGGCTTCAGGTGCCAAGGAGGTGGAACAACGCCGGTCCAGCCCAAAGCCTCCAGGCGCTGGGAAGCAGCTGCCCCTGGGGCAAACCCAGGCCTCGGGGGCAACGCTGCAAGATGGTATTCCTCTCACTCAAGGGACTCTGGGCGGCTTACAAAATCAAAGCAACCCCCCCCCCCCAAAAGAAAACCCAGCACCCACTTCTAGTCTCCCCCCCACCCCGGCCCAGGCTTGCTTCCAGCAGCCAGTCAGTATTTGGGGAGGGATATTCTCGGTTT
>JANHGD010003184.1:367312-380977 GCA_027560375.1 Imantodes cenchoa
GAATTTGTCTTGGTGCATATGCTCTCAGTGTACATAAAAGAAAAAAGTATATTTGTCAAGAATCATGAGGTACAACATTTAATGATTGTCATGAGTGTTTGAGAAAATGAGAGTTGATCTGGTCTGAATTTAAAGGAAAGAATGTGATTCACAAAATATACACATTTCTCCTTTTCTGTCTTTTTTTACCAGATCTTCAAAAAGCAAGAGGAGGATACCTTCCCATTTTATATTCCTCCTCTTCTGCAGTTTCTTCTACTAATAGCAGCTACCAAATGATCTTGATTAGACCACGGAAAGCTATTCTCGCTGCTTCCAGAATTTGAGAGCTAAATACATGGTAATGACAGTTCTAATCTGTCACAAATGTTGATCACTCATGATTAATTTGGCCCAGATGTTTATAGATGTGGACCATGCAGGCAACTGCAAAAGGAGAAGCTGCATGAGATGCACTCCCAGAATTAAAGGGCTTGACTTTGTAGCTGGCCGATGGGCTCTGCTCCACAAAGAGATCCGTGGCCTGCATCTTTTACTAAGGCTGTTCCCTTCTAACTGTTGCCTAGGGAAACAGCTGAATTAGTCTCCAGTAGTCCAGTGGTTGCCAGTGGCAACACTGGAGCATCATCTCCCCTGAAAGCAAAGAACAGGTATGTGGTTGCCTGTTGAAAAGAGAGTCAAAGGGTAATCATTGCATGGAGGGGAGGAAGGAACTGTCTCGTAGTTAGATGGCTAACCTGACCTTTTGTGGATTTCAAGTGAAAAAGCATATACTGTGCCATTGCTTTATTTGGCTATTTCCATTCTACCACCATCTTCCTTTATTCAGTCATCTGTGCCTTGTTTTGTTCTGTGACCTCAAAAATGCCCAACAAAGAATTGTTGTTGAAGACCAAATGGCCTCAGCCTCTCTGGCTCAAACTCAATAGGCTAGATAAGACATTTTATCTGGGGAAAGCATGAGAGTAGCTGATGTTCTGTTCTAATAAGAGGGCACAGACAGTTTCATCTACTCCCTGCTCCAACCCTAAATATTTTACTTTCTCCTTTCCCACCGCTTAAGAGTTTTGCCTTGCACTTATCAGCCTTGGAACAAGGCTTGTTCAAACACCTGATATCTCCAGCTTGGAAATCTTTGACTCTGTTATTCCTACAGTGACAAGCATCCAGTTCTTAGCTACTTAGGGTGAGTACCTCTTCTGGCAAAGGAAGACAGAGCCCCCAGCCAGAAAACAATGAAGGATCTTAACATGCAAGTCTCTAAGCATCAGGAGATAGAAAAGAATTTGGTTCTTCAAGCAGCAACGAGATGGCAGATCACATGAAGGATATTAGCACCAAGGAATATGCTTAGTAGGAAAAGATGAGATGCTTTGAATTGAGGAAAAACATGGCAACTCTACACAGCGAATTCCTTTGTTATTGTTGTTGTCAGTTGCAAAGTTGTGTCTGACCCATTGCAACCCCATGGACAACATTCCTCCGGCCTTTCTGTCCTCTACCATCCCCTGGAGTCCATTTAAGCTGATGCCGACATGCTTTTGTTGGCAGGGTAATGTCTCTGCTTTTTAGTATGCTGTCTATATTTCATAGCTTTCCTCCCCAGGAGCAAGCATCCTTTAATTTATTGGCTGTAAACACACACACACACACACCCATATGCAGTGATCTTGGAGCCCAGGAAAATAAAACCTGTGACTACTTCCATTTCTTCCCCATCTATTTGCCAGGAATGGAGAGGGTGGGATGCCATGATCTTAGTTTTCTTAATGTTGAAGTTTCAAGCCCTTTTGCGCTCTCCTCCTTCACCTGCATCAAGAGGCTCTAGTTCCTAATTCCTTTGCAACTCTACAACTTATTTTTGTTTTGGGACTGATGATCATCCAATGGTTAACATTACCCTAAAATTAACCATTACAATGGTTAATTTTAAAATGTCAGCTATTTTGGATCTCTAAGAAATTTTCGAACTCGGGTAATCAGGCCCAACTTAGTGGATTTCAGATATTTATTGTCTATTCCAGGAAAGTCTTCAGTTGCCAGGAGGCTTTGGGGTGCTGAAGAAATGGGGTCCCATGTCGCTTGCTGCCTTTGCTGAATCGGGACCAGGCAGTGGGAAGGCCCCTCCCCGGCCTCGACCGATTTGCACCACCCGCTCGGCACTGCCATTTGGCCTCAAGCGGAGGCGCCGCATCGGGGCTGCTTCGGAGCTCCCCCAAATCCAGGTTCCGGGAGATCTGGCTCTCCTCCGGACTCTGGCCCAAGCCCCGGCAGGCTGGCCCCTTCCGGTCGGTGGGACTGGATGACCTCTGGCGACCCCGATCCCACCGTCGATAGCCATCTCCTCGGGCGGCGCCGCTGAGCCCGCGGGGCCGTCGTGGCCACCGTCCGGGCCCGTCCTCGCTCAGAAAGGAGCCAGGCCGCTCCGCTCTCCCCGGAAGCCTCGGCGGCGGCGCCCGGTCCACGTGGCCAGCAGCTCCGGGGCTCCCCCTGGAGGCCGCTCGACGTCACCGGGCGAGGCCCCGCCCCTCCACGCGCGTCATTCTTCCCGCCCCCAGGGGGGCACCGGCGGAAAAAGCCCGCGAGCGGCGCCCCCTAAGAGAACGCCGCGGCGCCAGACAGCCCGGAGGCGGGACTTCCGGCCAAAGCTGCGGGGACGGCGGAAGCGGGTCATCGCGCAGGCGCGCTGCGTGGCGGCCGGAGCGGGGGAGGGGCGCGCCTGTCGGAACCGCGGGGAGGCCGAGCGGGCGGAGCGGATCGTCGCCGAGGAGCCGGCATGGAGGCGCGGGGGCAGCCGCAGTCGCCGGCAGCGTGAGTGCGGGGCGGGCGAGGGAGGCGCACCCCCTCCGGGCAGCTTCCGCCGAGCCCGCCTCCTCCCGCGCCATGGGGCCTGGGCGGCCGGTTCCCATGGCGACGGGCGGGGCGGAGGAGGGAGGCCCCCGCCCACCCCTCCCCCCTCCTCGTCTCTCTCTCGGCAGGGACCGGATGAGCCAGGGGGACGCCAACCCGGCGGCCACGGCCCACATCGCGGAAGACGTGCAGGGCGACGACCGGTGGATGTCCCAGGTGAGCCTGGCCGGGAGGGCCCTGGCCGCGCTCTCGGAGCGGCGCCGGCTCGCCCGTTTCGTGCCCGGGGAAGCGGCGGCCCTTCGGTGCGGGGGAGCCGTCGGTGGTTTCACGCTGCTCGTTTCCCTCCCTGCAGCACAACCGATTCGTCTTGGACTGCAAGGACAAGGAGCCCGATGTGCTGTTCGTGGGCGACTCCATGGTCCAGTTGCTGCAGCAATACGAGGTTCGGGGCGCTCCTTTGCCTCCCCAGCTGGAGGGATCCGATCCGTTTATGAGACTTTCTCCCAATGTAGTAAAATTGCACATTTGCCTTGATGTAACATTCCACCTTTTCTATTCATCAGCTTTAAATTGATCAGTAATAAACATTTCAATAAATAAACTTTGATTTCCAGTAGAAAAGGTTGGATGATTCTGATTTGAAAAGGTAGGGCAAAGGCTCGCTGGCTCCAGTGAAGCCGCCTCATGGAGACTGTTCCTCCAGACTCATAAAGCAAAATACTAGTGGATGTGGAAAAGGTTCTTTGCATCTCCTACCCTGAAGGCATATTTGTAAGCCGTTTGAGGATGCACAAGCAGCTAGGGCAGACCAGGTGCCACCTAGGTGGGCGTCAGTGCAGCATCCAAAACTCACAGAAGGCATCATGGCTGGATTTCAGAATCATAATTTGGTTGTTTTTGGTGGTGTTAGTTGTGCATAGTGGGAATGGGCATGGGAAGTTTTCCAAAGACAAACAGATTCCATTCCAATCCAGACAGTTTGGTGACATCACAGGATGATTTCTAGGCCTCCAGATGATCAGAAGTGTCCAACGCGCTTTAAGTGTTGCCCATCCTTATCTGGATTGCAGATGACCCAGGATGGACCTTTTGCTTCAGCCTTTTTAATCTAAGCAACCTCTGAATGCTTAAGTATAGCAATAGTTTATTCCTGAAATCCCCTGCCTTTGTTCAAGGATGATTCCAAAAATTTATCATTGCAGATATGGCGAGAACTTTTTTCACCATTACATGCACTGAATTTTGGGATCGGTGGAGACACTACAGGACATGTTTTGTGGAGACTGAAGAACGGTGAACTGGAAAATATTAAGCCCAAGGTAGGGTGCTGTAATTGTGAGAAAGAACAAGAAACCACCTGTAATAATCTTCCCTCCCTCCTTCCCATCTTCCTTCCCTTACACACACACACACACACACACACACACACACGCTACCCTTTGCTAGGTTTTGTTATACCCAAAGCATTTCTATGTTATTCTAATTCAGAGCTATTACATTCACAGTCTGATTGATATCTGTGACCGGCAAGGGAGCAGAGAGCTGCTAACTGCCATGTTCTCTGGGCACTGAAACATTATAGGGGCAGCATGCAATGTTTCCTTTTCCTCTGAAGCCGGGTAATGCAGAAATCACTGCGATTTGTCTCTTTCTGGTCTCTCAATCACAGGTCATTGTTGTTTGGGTTGGAACAAACAACCATGAAAACACAGCAGAGGAAGTAGCTGGTGGAATAGAGGCCATTGTGAGACTGATCAATACCCGGCAACCTCAGGCTAAAATAACTGTACTGGTATGTAAAAGTAGCAACTTTGGTGCATTTGTATATGTTTGTAACTTGTTTTTTTTAATCAGGTGGAAGGAAAACCTGATAAGAAGAACTGTGCTGGCTTTTGTTAGAGAAAGTCAATTGGAGAAGCCTTCCCTTGGCTGAGGAAGAGAACTGGAAGTCTGCCTGAGACAATCACTAATTTAATCATTGTTTTTGACAGCTTAATTTTTGTAAGCATCTGGATAATTTCTTTCACAAAAGCAACTCTAAGATGGCCATGTTCTCCTGAAAAAGGAAGGCTTTACGTAAGAGCAATATGTGATCGTATCATTTTCCACATACGGATTAACCTGTTTAAAAAATGGCTGTGGAAAAGCCAAAAATGCATCTCTGGGAGTTTGGGAGACATTTTAGGACCAGAAGATAACAGGTGCTTCTCAAAGACGAGTAAGAGGCATGTGTGTCCATGTCCAGGCAGCAGACAGGGCAGTGTCCGTGTGCAGGGTGATGCTAGGCCGGGGGTTGGGGGCGAGCTTTCCGTAGGGATGGGATAGCCTGCTCACCTGCCCTTCTCCCTTCCCTTGTTCAAGGGCCTGCTCCCTAGAGGCGAGAAGCCCAACCCCCTGCGTCAGAAGAACTCCAAGGTGAACCAGCTCTTGAAGACCTCCCTGCCAAAGTTGGCCGGTGTCCAGCTGCTGGATGTGGATGGAGGCTTCGTGCACTCGGATGGCACCATTTCATGCCACGATATGTTTGATTTTCTGCACCTATCGGGTGCCGGCTACACAAAGATCTGCAAACCCCTCCATGAACTCATCATGCAGCTGCTGGAGGAAACCCCAGAAGAGAAACAGGCAACTCTGGCCTGACAGCCTCCCCATCCCACCCCATCCCAGCGCCATCAGCCCAGTTCTTTTTTCCATGGCACTACTGAATCCTCGCTCAACGTGCTTTCCATTGTTGAATGTTACTGGGTGTTGTGTTTAGCACTGGAAAGGGAGGTAGAGGGTGGCGTGGCCAGTCCCACAGCCTGTGGCTGGCCAAAGATGTCCCCAGGCCTCTTTGGTCACTTGGCCTGAACAGGTTTCTTCTAACGGGATGTCCCCATAGCCGTTTCTCCCTCATGGGGTGCTGAGAACGGTGGTCAGCGCCTGCTGGCTCCTGCTGCTCTCCTTCCCATTCCGGCCTTCTCAGTGTCCAGGCTGTCCACAGCGCTGAAATGCCTAAACTCCTCGGTCGCACTCACATTCCACTCCCTGGACTGAAAAGTAGCTGCTTCTTTAAAAGTTGGAATTGTTTGAAGAGTTTTTATATTTACTGGATTTGGGTTTTTGTTTTAAGTGATATTAGCTGCTTTCTTGCTTTGGCAAACAAACAAACCAGAACAGGAGACGGCTACCTATGACAACTTGATACATGTGAACAATTATGTGTTGAGTGAGTGAACACATTTAACTTGGCTATTTCATTTCTTTGTTTAAAAGGATGTGATTCCCTTGCTGGGAACAGGAGAGAGAGTGTGTGTGTGTGTGGGGGGGGGGGGTCGGCTTCGGAAAAACTTGCCTCAGAGGTGTGTTGGCGCAAGACTCCCAACTTGTCCAAGGCCTTGGAGCCTGTCTGCTCATTCCCATCCAGATTAAACTGACGCTGCTTCTTGCTAGGTTCTCTGCTGCAGAATGCTCACTAGGAGCAAAAAGCAAGTAATTGTACCCACCCTTCTTGCAAGGCCAGGGCATCCCTTTCTTTTCTTGGGTCAGCCTTGTATAAGTATTTTACTCGTGCAAATGAGGCCTGTGGTTGCGGCCATGTTATCTGCCCATAATATTCCGGGTCTGCCAGCATATAGGCCCCTGGTGAAGGGCAGCCTTTTTCTCTGGGCTAGGTGTGATGAGAAGTTTTTAGGAAAAGTTTCTGAAGCATAATGCCTCAGTTCATACTTCCAAGAGATTTTTCTGGGAAGAACTTTCAGTCTTAGATAATAAGTGAGATTGTGGGAGAAAGATTTTATCCCTGAAGAGGCAGTGAAGGAGGAAGATACTTCACCTCTTTTTACCTGAGCGAGTGATGGATAAGGGTCTGCTGCCTCAGTTTCCCAAATGTGGTTTGATACCTGAGAATGCAGTGTAAGGAATGCAGTGTGTGACCACCCAGATGTTACCGTAATTTCCCTCCCCCATAGGCCACCCCAGCTGTAGCCCCTGGAAGGTCACCCTTTACATTTGTTCTGAGAAGACGTCTTCGTTCATGGATGAGCTCTTGACCACGCGTGTCTTCCTGAGGCCCCCACCCGGGGTGGTCCGTGGTCATCCAGCCTGTCATCCTTTCCCTTGTATCTCCCAGCGCACGCTTCAACTTGACAAAAGCACAAGGCTTTCCTCTGTCAAAGAATTCCCAGAGTGAATCCGCCCTCCTGAGGCACTCTTACGTTGGCATCCTGGGATCGGAGTGGGCAGGGGCCATCTCAGTGGCAACTTGCTGCTTTCCTCCAGAGATGCCTCCAGCCTGAGGCTTGCGCTGTGCTTGGCTGTTTCTGAGCTGTGGCTGCTTTGTAGCCGAGGGGCTTATCTGGCATCCAGGCCTTGGCCACTGACCTCAGATCACAACACTAAGAAAGCCCCGTGTCTTCCCACGGGATTGGCAGCCTCACCAGAGTCCCCTTGAGGTCCCTGCTGCATTTTTGGGGCCAACAATCTATATCCTGCTGCTTCCTTGCACTCCACAGAGGTCCTGCCCCTCACATTTCTTGAGGATTCAGGTTGGCTCATCTGCTGCTGGCCCAGGAACACCACTTGCTTGTACAACCAGCTGCTGCTGCCGCAACCACCTCTTGGGCTTTTCCTTAGACACCTTTTCATCATGTTCCTGTTTGCCAGCGTGTGCTGCACCCCGAATCTTGCCCTGTGATGCTTGAGCATTGCCTACTTTCTATTTATTGCAGCAGATGGGGAGTGCAGATGAAGGCACGGTTGTCTTCTACTTGTAACCTGTACGTGGGAAGGGGCTGAGGGGAGAGGGCCGCCTTTGCTTTGTAGGAAGAGCTGAGAATTGGGGTGCAGCGGTCGCTAGCCCCCCTCCCCCCCATCAGTGGCTTCCGTGTGTCCGGGAGGGATGAATCTGCTCTGGCTAAGTGGCATCGATGACTGGTAGAGCTCATTGGTTTAATGCGTGTTTCCATATAAAGATCTATGTTCCATCCACAGTCTTGTCCGCGTCTAATTTGACGGGGGGGGGGGGTCGTCTTTCCGCCTGGGGAGCTTCGCAGCGGGGCCAGCCGCCGCCTCCCGAGCGAGGCTTCCGTCTGACGCGGGAGGGCGGGCCGCCCCTTCTGCTCCTCCTCGCCCGCCTCCTCTTTAAAGGAGGCGGCCTCGGCGGCGCCGCCCAGACGAGCGGAGCGCCCGTCCCGCGGCTGTCGCCCCCGCCGCCCGCCGGCCATGCTGAGGGCGCCGCTGCCGCTGCTGCTCCTGCCGCTGCTGCCCCTGCCCGGGGCCGCGGCCGGGCCGGCCGAGAAGCGCGTGGTGCAGAAGGAGGCCGCCTTCGAGACGCTCTACGGCGACGCCGTGAACGAGGAGCTGCTCAACATCTACGCCTTCAACCACAGCGTCTCGCGCAACCGGGTGAGCCGCCGCCCGCTCCCCTCGGGCCGGCCCCGCCGCTCAATCCGGGCCGCCTCCGCCCGGGCCCGGCCGGCAGGACGCCTCCCGAAGAGGCAGCCCGGCCCCGGGAGCGGGAGTCGCCCTCTCCGGCCCGGCGCGCCGACCTTTGCCCCGCGCCTGCCAGCTGGCCCCGGGAGTGGTGGCCGGCCCCGGCTCCCTGCCTGCCTGGCGGGCGGGCTGGCTCTGCGGCCGGGAGGGTCCCTTGGCCGGGGCGGCTCGGCCTGAGTCCCCCTCTCGTTGCCCCGCAGACGGAAGGCGTCCGGGTGTCGGTGAACGTGCTCTCGGAGCAGAAGGAGAGGCCGGTGCTCTTCGTGGTGCGGCAGAAGGAGGCGGTGGTCTCCTTCCAAGTGCCCTTAATCCTCCGGGGCCTGTGAGTATCCTGCCCTCCTCTGCCCTGCTGGGGCTCCTCCGACCAGGCGGCCCAGCTGGGCAGCCGGGAGGGGCCCGCTGGGTGCCGACAGCTGGCGCCCTTCCCTAGCCCGGTCCGGGGAGTCTGGCTGCGCCTGGGCCTCCAGCTTCCCCCGAACCAAAGGAGGAGAGGCTGGCTGCTTTAGGGGAGCTCCGAGGCCCGATGGCTCTGTGGCCCCTAATGGGAAGGGGCCCCGCAGCAGCTCCTCCTCCCTCCCCCCGCAGGTTCCAGAGGAAGTATCGCTACCAAGATGTCAGCCGCACTTTGTGCCAACCGCCAACCAAGAGCGAAGTCGAGACAGCGTTTTTCTTCGTGGACGTCTCCACCCTCTCGACCACCAACGCCTCTTACCAACTGCGGGTTTCCCGCGTAGAGAATTTTGTACTCAGGTAAGCTGGGCTAGTGGTCCAGGGCAAAAGTGTGGCAAGGGTCCCGGCCATGGGGAGGGGGGAGAATCCGGTTGGGCCCTGGAAGGCAGGGAGGTTCTCCATGCGCAGCCCCAGAAGTGCGCAAGGATTTGGGTTGTGAAAAAGGTCCTGCTTGCCAAACACCCAGTCAGCCAGTGAGGAGCCACAGTGTCTCTCTTTCTGGCGGGGTGGTGGTGTCTCTGAGCCGAGGGGGCAAGCGGTCAGTGCGGCCCATCTTGTGGTAGCCCCGCCCACACCAACCGCTCTCCCTGCTGGTCTTTCTTGATGCAGGACAGGGGAGCCCTTCACTTTCAACGCCACAGCAGCCCAGCCACAGGTAGGTTTCCCAGCAGTTTAGGTGGGCAGGGGTGGTCCTTGGATGGGAAGAAGACACCTCCCACCCACCCCCGGCCAAGACTTGGGCATCTCTGAGTTCTGGACCTGGCTGTCAAACAGGGACAGTTAGCCGGAAGTTGTGTCTGTCTCACCCCAGCACTTGGACAGGTATTTCCTTTGTCCTCCGGCCAGGGGTCAGGCAGGACCTGAGGGAGGCCCCCGCCTGCCAAGCTGCAGCCCCTCCTTTGTTGTGGTTCTTCTGCCCTCGGAGCACCCGCTGTGGGTTCCCAAGCAAGATGAGGCCTTTGGTTGCTTGGCTTCTCTGATGAGGTGCCCAAAGAAGCTTCCCAGCCTCAAGAAGGACCCCCAAGGAGCCGCCACAGCTGGCAGGAGGTTGGAGGTTGGATGCGCTGCCCCAAGAAAGGAAGGTGTCATCAGCCAGGGTCTTCTGAAATTCTTTTCCTCTCTCTCCTTGATGCACAGTACTTCAAGTACCAGTTCCCAGACGGGGTGGACTCTGCCATCATTAAAGTGACCTCATCCACAGCCTTTCCTTGTTCGGTCATTTCCGTCCAGGACATTCTGGTCAGTGAGGGGTAGGGAATGCTTACAGGGCACAGGAGGCTCCAGGCCGCCTTTCGCCCAAGAGGCTGATTGCCCCTTCTTGCTTGCTTGCTTGCTTGCTTTCTTACTGCCTAGTGTCCCGTCTACGACCTGGATAACAACGTGGCTTTCATTGGCACATACCAGACCATGACCAAGAAGGCAGCCATCACAGTGCAGGTACAACTGATTGGCTGGGAGCTTTGCCAGTTGGCCCGGGTCAGCCTTCCTGTTATCTGGGATACTATCATGGGCATCAGTTAGCCAGCACTGGTGCTGGTATTGGTTGGCCTTGGCTTCTGAAGTGGCCATCTAGCACCACAAACTCAAATCTCTGGAGGGTTCGTCCACGTGTTGTCTGTAATATAACAATTAGTGAATAGAAAGAGGACGCTTGAGGGGGCGAACAAGGAGCCTGCAGCTGCCCAGTTTGGGGTCTGAAGACCAGTCTTATTTCTGATCTTCAGTCAAAGATTTTCTCCGTTCCTTGGTTTTTCACAGAAGAAGGATTTCCCCAGCCACAGTTTCTACGTGGTCGTGGTAGTGAAGACCGAAGATGAAGCTTGTGGGGGTCCTTTACATTACTATCCTTTTTCCAAAGGTATCGGGGGGGGGGGGAACTGGGCTGAGGACTGTTTGTGGGTTCAGCTTCTGTCGAGGCTTCATCAGCTAACTGGCAGGGCCAGGAAGGCCTCCAGGGACGATGGTGCCTGGCACGTGAGGGATCTGGGAGGCAGCTTTTGGGGTGGAGGTGATCTGGCCTGGGGGGAACGAGGCTGTGTTCCAGGCTTCTGATCCCCCTTCCCCATTTGGTCACTTCCACCAGTGCATTTGGGGGAGAAAGCAGATGTGCACATCGGAATAAGGAGAAAGAGCAGGAAAGCCTTGGGGGCAAGGAGAGGCAAGACAGCAGTCTGTTCTTCTGTAACATCTAGAGAGACTGGAAAGGTTTTTAAGAGGCCCTGGAAGTCCAGTCGTTCTGCCTTCTGGCCTCCACTTTTACAGCTCGTCCAGCGTCCCATCTTTGGGGCAAGAAGAAGGCTTACCTGAGCTCACCTGAACTCAGGGCTTGAGAGCCTCCAGGGAGCCCCTCGTGACTAGCAAGGAGGTGAAGGAAGGGCCCTTGGAACCAGGCCAAGTTCCAGGCCCTGCACCATGGCTATCGAAGGCGACCTGTAGCTGGGCTCTTCTCCAGGCGAGCTGATCCCACCCTTTGTGCCTTCCAGATGAGCCTGTTGACCAAGGCCACCGCCAGAAAACCTTGGACGTCGTGGTGACCCCTGCTGTCAGTTGTAAGCAAGCACCTTGGTTGCAAATTCCCCGGTGTGGAGAAGGAAGGGGAGCAACTCCCCCCCCTCCTTCTGACTTGGAGCTGGCTCCCCTGTAGACCTAAGTAGCAGGTAGCCCAGGGCCTGGGGGGGGGACTGACTCTCCAGGAACCTTTGAGTTGAGGTTAGTGGCTGAAAGCGGCCAAGAGGCTGTGAGGGAAGCGGAGGGGAGGGGAGGGGAGGAGGGCTGGCAGCCCTTGGCTCGCAGGGGCTTCCTAGCCAGGCCTGCCAGGTGCGTGAGGCCATCTCCCCGGCTCCTCCGCAGCAGAGACCTATGTGAACGGGATCCTCTTCTGCCTGGGCGTCTTCTTGTCCTTCTACGTCCTGACGGTGCTCATTGCCTGCTGGGAGAATTGGCGGTGAGTCCCCCCCATCGGGGTTCCTCTCCCATGGGAATGGCTTGGGCACTGCCCCTCCTTGTGGTCTTTGCTGTCGTGGACCCCGTTTTCCTTGGCAGCGGAGTGCCCCCTCCTTCTGGGCAGAGAATGTGGCTTTGCCCTGCTTTTGTGGCAGGGCTGAATGAGAAGGCAGGGCAAGAGGGCCTTCAGGGCAGCAGGGTTCATGCCACCCAATGCCCGCTTCTTCTGAGGAGAAGGTGAACTTGGGGGGCTTCCGAGGAAGGCAGCCGCATGTTCTTTCAGGGGGCTTTCTTGCTCGACAGGTGGCAGAAGCGGAGGCAGCGACAGCTCCAGCTCCTGAGTGCTGTGGACACACCCTGTTCCGATGGGGGTGTGCGAGGTGGGTGAGGGTCTGGTGCCATTGAGGAGTGCGGGGTCTGCGGCCAGGGAGGGGCCTGTCCTTTTGTTCGGCTTCTGCTCGGGATGCTCGCGGCCCTGACTGCTGCAGGCCTTTGGATGAGTCCTGGTGGGGAGTGGGGAGGGTGCACGCTGAAATCCAGTTGGGGTCTGACTCTTGCAGGGACCAGCCCTCAGTTGCTGGAGCTACAGTGCTGAATCAGCTTCACATGCAGCTCCATAATTCATGGTGGGTTTGCACAACATGCTGGACTGCGCTGAAATGCGGTCAGGGTGCTGCAAGGACTGGTTGCTGGTTGTGCATTGTGCATGTTACACAGACGTAACGCTTAGATTTTGATAGTCTTGGGCTCAGCAGTGGCATGCAGAGACTGAAGAGCTTAGAGAGCCCTGCTTCAGAACTACGGCATGCGTCTCCCTCACATCAGGCAGCTGCCTTGGTTTATAAACAATTTCTTCCTTCCTTCCTTCCTTCCTTCCTTCCTTCCTTCCTTCTTTCTTTCTTTCTTTCTTTCCGGGATGCTGTTCCATGCCAAGCTTCTCTCCTTGGTAAGCAATCAGCCTCCCCCTACTTGGCTTCTCTTGCTTCTTGTTCTGGGGGAGTGCCCACCCACTTCCACTCGGGCAGGCCCTGAGACCAGATGCAGAGCCCCCCCCCCCTCCCCCCCGCACTGAGCTGTCATTCTTGGAGCTCCCCTCCAGATGGGCTGGCCGGTCCAGGGCCAGCCAGGCACTGGTTCCCTGATGGGGCTCTCCCCCCGTTTTCAAGCTGGGCTGTGGCTCTTTTGTTGCAGGCAGCCCCCAGGACCCCACGGATTCCTTCCAGGGACACCCTCCTCTCGGCAGTCAGAGTTATGGGTCCTTTGGTGAGTTCCAGCCTCCCGGCCAGCAGAAGGGGAAGGGGGGGGTTCCAGTCTGTTGGGGTCAGCGGTGCTTTCCTTTGCTGCCGGCTGAGCCTGGCAGGTGGCTTTTTTCCGGACCTGGCTGGTGACTCACCTGGGGGCCCCCTCGCTCCCCCCCAGCAGACACCGGGTCAGCTGCCAGCAGCGAGAATGTCACGGACAGCCTACTTTCCACAGAGGCCTCCTCCAGTTACGCTGGTGAGACGCGTGGCTGCTTCCTGTCACCCGGCTGCCCCCTGCATGCATGTGGAGTCTCCCCAGGAGGACGGGGGGTCTGGGCTGCACTGTCCTCAGCTTCCAAATGGGCCTGGGTAGACCGGACTGGAACCGCCTTGCGTAACTCTTTCCTTTCTCCACAAGGGCAGGATATGTGCCAGCAGCGGCAGAGACACTGGGCAGCCTTTGCAATGGGTAGAGAGAGTGGCCTCCCTGTCAGTCTGGCATCTCCTTCCTGTGCCCCTTGCCTTGCCTTGCCTTGCCTGATGGTCCTCCGTGGCCAGCAGTGGGCCCGGTCTCTCTATTTGGGGCTCTACAGAGAAGAAATCTTCTTTCAATGTATTTCTGAGCTTGAAAATATAGGCCGTGAGTGGAAAGAATAGGGGGCGAGGAAGCCTCCCTCATCCTGTCAGTGGGGCAAGGCGTGTTCCCTGT
>JANHGD010003187.1:45464-58766 GCA_027560375.1 Imantodes cenchoa
TTATGAAAACCTGCAACACTATTAGCCAATCAGACATTGCATACAGTTAAAGCTACATTAACACAGTTAAACCTACACACATTCATTGTTAGTTTATATATTGCCAACCCAACCGGGTTGTCTTAATTCAAGCATTCCATGGCTACTGAAATGATCTCTCTGTTTCAGGCTACACATGGATTATGGAGTGGAGGCCTGAGCCAAAGACCAGGAGGTTCTTCAGATTGTACCTCATACTCAGGTCACCTTGCAATTGAATATTGCAATGTGCTTCACATGAAGGTTGTCCTTCAAGACCAACAAAATGGTACAACATTTTAAAAATACAGTGGTGCAAGATGTTAAGAGGCCCCTATACTCACATGGCACTGCTGCTACACAAGCTGCAATGGTTGACAGTTGGCCTCTGGGTGCAATTCAAGATGCTACCTGTCACCTATAATTAAAGCCCTTCACGGCATACGGACTGATTACCTGAGGCCTATCTCCAGCCGTTTCTGCCCACCCACTACATTCAGACAGATGATGTTATCTAGTTTAATAATGAAACTTCTGGAAGAAAATAAGCAAGCTCAGAGAGTACCAGGGATGGATCCCACAGTTAAACCACAAATATTCTCTTCTACCAATTGAGTGGGTATACTGCAGCTTCCCTCAATTAAATGTTGTCATTTTGTGAGACTGAGGAAATATGCCTTCTCTGCGACACCCCTTCCATCTGGAAGAGCATCCCTCCAGACTCCTCCCGGTTCGGACTGGATCACCCGAACCGGTAGTAACCCGCTGGTGACATCAAGATGGCATCACGGATCTGGTTCAATCTGTGCCGGTCCGTGGGTGCCACCATCTTCTTTTTGGATTTTTCTCCCGAATTTTTTTACTGTTTGGAAGGTTTTTCCTCTGCTGCTGCTTGAAAAAGGGCCCTCAAGCCAGCCCCCGGGTTTATACTTACCTTTATTCCTTTGCCCGAAGCACATCTGATCAGCTCCTCAGCTGTGTTTCGGGCTGATTATAGCTACTGAGCATGCGTGAAAGCAGAATTGCACGAGGGGATGCGCGTGTACACGCTCGCTCTGCTCACACGCGCAAAATGTCGCAATGCGAACCGGTGGCGAAGATAAGTGGAACCCACCCCTGTATGAGATAGAAACTTTAAATTCACTTGAAACATTTCTATTTAAGTGACTGCAAAGGCCTTTAATCTGATATCCTATGAGTGAATTGGACTACCATTCCCAAACTTAAGACTAAACTACAGAATTTCTAACTTCACTGCCAATAAAACATTATTACAAGGAATCAAACAGTTTAGTCTAACACAGCAGCAGATTTCATGGCAAATGGAAACCCAGGAATTTGGAAAAATAGCTACTGTGGCAAATGTCACATTTATCCATACACAAAATTATGAGATTGTTCGCCAGCATTTATATACCAGTAAAATTTTCAGATCTGTTTGTTTGTAACATTTAATTGGATGACATTGGAAAGCAAGGGCAAGCGTTTACAAACCAAGATAATGAAAAAGAACTAACTTACAAATACTAGGACTCCTGACTCTTATGGGAATAAAACTTGTGGCTGCTTTCGCACCACCACACTTTCTAACTACCCTTCTCAGAACTTTGTAGGTTGCCTGGTAAGGCAGGGATGGTCATATCCCCACCCTCTTTTCTACCTCCCTCTGGTCACCATATCCAATCAGCTGACAGCAAGGCAATTAGCTGCTTTAGAACAGAAGATGTAATTTGAAATCTTAACAGCACTGGATAGCAAGGGATGCTTGCTAGTGAAACGGCTAGCTGGGAAGTGTTGACAGATGATGAGTAAAAACTCTTCTTCCCTGGAGAAAGGGGGCCCTTGGGGACATGTTTGGATGGGGGATGGGGCTGCAGTTTTCCTCATGGTCTACAGCTCCATTTGTTTCCTCTCCCCCGCCCCCAGCAAAGAAGCAGGCAGTTCCACAGGAGGGGGGAGAAGGAGGAAGAGGAGGGATTTCCAATGCTCCCTGCCAGCTTCCCACAACAAAGTCAATGGGAAGGCAGTAGGAAGTCACTCCTGCTCCCACCGCTGTGCCCAATCAGCTGGAGGCAAGTCCTGATGGATGTCAAACGGCTGCTTTGAAACAGAAGCTGAAATTTGAATTCCTTTCCTCTCACAGAAGTAGCAGGCAGTTCCATGGGTCAATTGAGAAGGTGGAGAAGTGATTTCTAAGGGCTTTGCCAGATCCCAGCAAGCAGCATTAATGGGGAAGCCATGAGGAAGGTAGAAGTCAGACCCACTCCCACTATTTTTAACCTACCTGTGGTAATTCTGTTTCTCTGTTTAGGTGAGAAAATATTTCTAAAAGGATGACTTGACAGATCATACATCTAGTGTCTTCTAGCATCCTGTAGGCCCTATCCTACCTCTTAAGATTCTGTCTACAACCTTAGCCTTACAATATTTGTATCCTTTTAATACAGAGCTAGACATACTCCTTCCCAAATAATGAGATACAACCAATCATCACTTTTCAATTTTAAGAATTCCTATGGAGCCTGGAATCATTCTTGGAAACTATAACAATGGCCATATGCTAGTATGCTGCCATTTCATAACATCAAAATAATCTAATAGCAAGAAAAAGGCCTGTAGAGAAGGGATACTAATAGTACCAATGGAAGTGTCTGTGAGCACTGATTTCCACGAGCAATTTACCTATCCATTTTCCAAATCACAGGTGTCAAACTCACCACATCACGTTGCCATCACGTGACACAGCACGAAGTTTTTTTCCCTTTGCGGGGCTGGGATGGGTGTGGCATGCATGTCACGCATCCAGTCCACCAGTTTGACACCCCTATTCTAAATTATCAAAATCCCTATTTGACCTTTAGAAAAATATTTTAAGGGGGGGATTAATGCACATACATGCCAAGTATAAGTGGACATTGCTTTTGTATTCTTGCTCAGATGTCTAGGAAAAATAATTTTAATTTTACTATCTCTAAAAAGAAATTCAGACATTTGGACAAATGCCAATTTATTTATTTCTCTCAATGAGTCATCATTTTAAATATTCTTAATTTAAGGAAGAAAAGAATAACTGATGACCAATTTCACTAATACTTTCAAACTTAAAATGCAAGACAGTATATATTATGGAGTAAAAACTAGTAAGCAGAAGAGCAGTTGAGATACATTTGACTATTTACACAATTTCTCCAGAGCAAAGGGAACAGCTGAATGAAAACAACTGTATCTTACATATACAGTACCTACATGTGCAAACACATTTTTAAAAGCTTTCGTAACATGTAAAATAAGGGAAAGGTAGAATTAATGGCTACTCTTCTATATGGTTTGGAACTGGGCTATCTAAAGTATCATTTTTTTCCGAAAATGTCCTCCCATTCAATTCGATCCAACAGATAGAGAATGCTAAGGATCCCATCAGCCAGTGTTGACGGGCAGGAAATAAAGACTCTCCGCTATAAACCCTGCTTTGTAGAATATTTTCTCCTTGGAGATAGAATGACCACAATCCTATCGGCCTTTATATGGTTTTAAAAACTTGGCTGTGTACCTAGGCCTGGGGCTTGGAATGACTTAAGGCCTCGTTTCTTGGTATTACTGTTAGTTGATTAACTATCTTGGTTGCTGTGTTATTTATTTTTGGGACACTTTTACTGTTTTATTGATTTTAATTGTTTTAATTGTTTTATAGTTTTAGAATTATAAGCCACCTAGACTAACTTGGCTAAGATGGGTGGCTATAAAATTAATGGGTCGATGGATGGATGGATAATGTCTAAGGATGAGTCCTTCAGAAACAGAATCTAATCCTAGTAAACATTGTGGAGAATGAAAACCAAATCTTTTTTCTAATAAATTATCATCAACTAAGAAATGCACTCTTTTTGTTGTTGTTTATTAGTTAATGTTTGTTAATATCTGGGCATTTGAAACCAAGTTGCTACTCTTTAATAGCAATCCTACATTAAATTAAACAGCAATGGAACTTGTATGGAAGTTTTGTGGAACTTAGTGGGCATTACTTCCAAGCAGTCAGGTAAAGGACCGCACTGACAGTGGGCCTTTATTACTGAGAGTTGCAAGTCTTCATTTAATCCAAATACGTCCATGTTGGGAAAACTTTTGACACAATACATCATTGCTTCTCTAATCCTAAAGGGCATTTGTACAACGGGTAGACAGAGGAACCCATTTATTATGGCTTTTACGGACTAATAATTTTAGTCAAAGGTCAAAGTTGGCAATAGTCTCTGAAGAATAGTGCAGCAAGAAGATCAAAGTAATAGTTAAAAATCATTACATATAATCAATGCCGAGCAAGCACACCATTAAAGGGCAAGGCAAAGAAACAGACATTACCAACAAGAAAACAGAAAGTGGCAGGCAACAAGCCCTTAGATGAGAAACTCCACAGCCCACAGATGAAGAGGATACAAGGGGAATGTACATCTAAACAACAGTATGTTGACCTACCGTATTTTTTGGTGTATTAGATGCACTTCCCCCCCCCCAAAAAAGTGGGTGGAAATATCTGTGTGTCTTATACAGCGAATGTTGCTGAAGCCCCACCCACCCGCTGGCCTCTGCCTCCCCGCAATTTGCCTCCTTGCAGCAAACAGCAAACAGCCTGGTCAGCTTCAGCACATCCTGATTTAGCACGAGCAGCTGATTGGCGCTTGGATCGGCCTCACGGAATACTGAAGATCAGCTGTTCCAGGCTGGAATGGGCCAAAAATGGGACATGTGGAGGCCAAAAATGGGGCACGCAGAGGTGGTGATTGGCAGCAGCAGCAATGGGTGGTGACGGCAATAGGTGGTGGCAATCCCCACAGCCTGAAACAGCTTATAGGCAGTATTCCAGGAGGCAGCTCCAACCACCAATCAGCTGTTCATGCTAAATCAGTCTGTGCTGAAGTTGACCAGGCTGTTTGCTGTAAGGAGGCAAATTGCTGGGAGGCAGAGGCAGACTTTTTTTTCCTCCCCAAAAGCTAGATGCATCTTATAATCCGGTGCATTTTATAGTATGAAAAATATGGTAATCATTTCACATATAAAACCTTCTGTGGACAGGGTTAATAGGTATAATTTTTAATTAATTTATTTATTTGATTTGCATAGCCATGCATCTCAACATAGTCTATTACAGGGTTGCTACATGATAATTGCAAGCCTAGCAAAATGCAAGCTTATTTTTAAAAAAATTGGAACCAGCGAATTAATAATATATATAGCAATGTTTTCGATCTCAGATTATTTTACTAGGTCCTGACAGTCCCTTGTTAAAACACAGAACACTACCTATCTCAGCTTCAATTATCCAAAATCTGTAGAAATGCAAATATCAAGCATCCCAATGATAATGTACATGCTAAGAATTAAAGAGTTTTCTCTTTGGAGCCAAGCTTTTGCTTGTCTAAATACCGGTAATCAAAATTTCTTATTTATTTATTGGGATTTATAGGCTGCACTTTCCCGAAGGACTTCTAGGTCATTTGGAGTTGCTTTTCACAGTTTCATTCCTGATATCCATTGGCGATTGAAATAACTTTCAGCCGCAGTTAGATATTAATATGAATTGAGAAGCTCTATAAAATCCATAGATGTAGCAGGATGAATTAAATGGGAAACTAAATTCCTTTAGCACTTGGAAAAGGTATTGTGTCTTGGTTTTAAATCTTCAGAAAATTCAGAAAATTCCTTGTTACCTCATGGAGTATTATCAGAAGCCATGGACATCTGTGATAAGAGGAACCAAGTCAGATCCAAAATTATAAAGAAAGAAAAGGAAAAAACAGTAATTTATTCATATACAGTATACTCATCCCTTTCAGCAAATACTCAAGGTAACATACAAATAAAAGGGAAAACAATATATAATCAAATAGCAACCTAATAAAAGGGATATTTAAATGAACTAATAATTAAATAAATTGATGGATGGCATTAGATTCCTTATCCTGAAATACTTCCGAGTTCCTTAACTTCATGAACATATCCATGAAATCTACAGGACTCAGCCATGAAAGATCAATATGCAATAACTATCTTTCCCCACTCAGAAACATATCATGGTAATGCAGTAATATTTTCTGTAACAGAACACTAGTAATACTAGTGCTAATGCTAGTGTAAATTTGAAAATTCTAACTCTATCCTCTCGCTAGATAAGTGTCCTGTGTTTATTAGATTGCATCACTACATTCCCTGAGAAAAAATGGGGAGGCTGTTTTTGGTTTTTGGAAAGATTTAACTACCCAATGAGACAAGGGGAGTGCCACAGATTCTAGCCCAGTGCTAGTAATCTTTGTTGCTACACATAGCTCACATACAAAAAAAGCCAATATTAAAAATCCAACTTTTATTTTCAGCAGAAAAGGAAACACAAACTATTTCCTCTTCTTTCTACATATAGAACCACACAAGGTCTGAAAACAACAGACCTGTTTGAATCATTTGAAAGGAGATAGCTTGTGAGCATCTCACACAAAATATCCCTTCTAAAACCTTTGCATAATTTTAATCCAGTGAGTATTAATTATCAGAGCAATAGTACATCCCACTTCCCACTTTGGGAAGGTATCTCGGCTGTCTGCTTGCAATACTGAGAATGCACTGAAAACACTTTGTCTTCAGAACAAACATCTGTGGGCTTTGTCTGATTTTCCTCACAGGAAGATGGCCAGATAAAGAGTTTCATCTACAACTGGATCCTGACAGCCACACAATGTGGGCCCCTATAATAGTGTCTTGATCCCAGTGGCATGTGGAATGACCAACTTGTACCCAGAGTAACAGACATAACATTTGTCACACTTTCTGTAGGAAGCTATAAATGCGAATCCAGAACTTGATGACACACCGTTTCTTCCCTATACTATTTTGGTGGAATGCCACATAATCAACCACTTCTTTTCCTCCTGTGCCAAAACATGCCGCTTAACCTCATGGAAAGGCACTTCAAAACACTGTTTGATGGCTCAAGAAATTGCATTCCTATCTTCAAGGTGCTGCAAATTATCCAATAAACACAAACTGATTTCCATAAGAAGTGCCGGAATATTTTGTGTATATTCTTAAAAGTCCTTGATTTTGAAATAGTTGAAAGTACTGTGTCAGAACAAAGTGAGAAAGATATCATTAGCCTTCAAATCTGACAAATAAGAGAGACATAAACAAGTGTCAAGATAATTAAAATGGCATTGTTCACTTTTTAGAAGAAAAAGAATGAACCGTACAAGAAATATTAAGCTAACAAAGCAAGAGCAAATATGAGAAAGAAAAAATGACAGTTATCTGCAAAATTCATAAATGTGTCTTTTGTATAACTATAATGATCATATTTTATGCTGTCATTTTACATTTAATTGCTCACCCTGGTACTTTTCTTCATAGAAGCCATCAGTACCCCACAGAGCCAGATGCTGAATTGCAAAAAAACATACTGTGACCACAGACTTATAGGAAACTAACTTTGCTGAGCTGTGGTGTATGACAAGTTAATTTTTGCAATTACACATTCCCAAGAATAAATGAAACCGCAGGCCATTACTATTCTGTATCATTAAAAAAGGAGGGGGGAAGTCTCTATCATAATGCCCTGAACTCAGTTTTCTATTATTTTGACACATGAAAGCAACTTTTCAAGCTATTTTTCTGCAATATGACCTAGTAAAATAAGCATTGCCTTGGTTGAAATGCATAAACATCTCAAAATTGTAAAAAGACAGGAAAAGCGGCAATCTATGGTTAATGTGCAATGCCAAGCTATCACATGATTAGGAGGAGATATGTTCAATGCTGCGTGAGAAGTACCTCACTCACAGTTATTTGTTAGGCTATATTATATCCCATATAAAGTATTAAATAGATAAGGTTGTTCAGCTGTCACGCAGTCTGAGTCTATTCCCTGCTCATTCATCTAGACACTAAACGTAAAATATACCAAAAATCTAAACATCTGCAGTGTCCATCACTGTCAGATCTACCGGGCAATCAAACAGCAGGAGAGCACCCATCATTATGGAACATGGTCTGTACATTGTCAGCAGCTATGCATACATCACATGAAATAAAACTATGAGCAGACTAGCCATTTTTAAAAATAATGGTCTAAAACAACTTACGCATAAACTAGAAACCTTTTCAATCAATTCACAGCTGCTTTTCCTGCCTGCATCCAGAACGCTTCCTTCACCATTAAGGAAGGCTAGACTAAATAATTACAAGGAAGCAACTAATTCTCCTCAGATATTTCAACCTTGTTAAATCTCAGTAACACTGCAAGTACTATTTTCTTCTTGTGGAAATGTGATGCTGTTGCTGCATGTTCAAACCACTCCAAAAATTGTTATTGCAATATATCACCAGTTGTTCCTGAGACAAGCAAACCCTGAAGAATATTCCTCCTTTATTTGAGGAATATAATTCCGAGTTGGCTTGTTTCAATAGGTCTACCGTAATAGTTCTTAAATATGTAAATCCTATTACAGGTTAAATTACTGTATTTTTTGGTGTATAAGATACACTTCCCCTCCCAAGAGTGGGTGGAAATGTCTGTGCGTCTTATACAGTGAATGTTGCTGATGCCCTGCCTACCCGCTGGCCCCCACCCTTCGGCCTCTGCCTCCCAGCCATTTGCCTCCTTGCAGCAAAGAGCAAACAGTCTGGTCAGCTTCAGTACAGCCTGATTTAGCACGAGCAGCTGATTGGCAGTTGGATTTGCCTCCCAGAATACCTCCTATTAGCTGTTCCAGGCTGCAGGGATCACCACCGCCCATCACTGCCATCGCCGCTGCCACCTATCGCCGCCTCCGCATGACCCATTTTTGACCTATGCCTGCCCCATTTTCAGCCCATTCCAGGTGATCCCCGCCGCCGCCTATCCTCACTGCCAGGAACGGGCCAAAAATGAAACGCGTGGAGGCCAAAAATGGGATATGCCGCCCTGAGTCCTCTGGGAATGGGCGGCATATAAATGCAATAAATAAATAAATAAATAAATATGCGGAACCTGAAAATGGGGCATGCGGAGGTGGTGATAGGATAGCAGCAGCGATGGGTGGTGAAGGTGGCGATGGGCGGTGGCAATCCCCGCAGCCTGGAACAGATGATAGGCGGTATTCCGGGAGGCCGATCCAACTGCCAATCAGCTGCTCATGCTAAATCAGACTGCCCTAAAGCTGACCAGGCTCTTTGCTGTTTGCTGCAAGGAGGCAAGATTTTTTTTCTTGTTTTCCTCCCCAAAAGCTAGGTGTGTCTTATAATCTAGAGCATCTTATTGTCTGAAAATCACAGTATATATTTTTGTGGTGCCTTTGAGTCAGTCTTGACTCCTGGCAATCGCCTGGATACGTCCCTCAGTTTTCCTGATAAAGTTTTGAAAGTGGTTTTCCATTGCCTCCTTCCTACGGCTGAGAACAGTGACCCAACTGGCTTTGCGCCATGGCGGGACTAGAACTCTTGGTCTCCCAGTTTCTAGTCTTATGTCTTAACCAATGCACCAAACTGGTTCTCATTATATGAATAATGCCTGTAAAATATTTTATTCAAATAAGATTTGCTTAAATAACAAGTTTGATTCATGATGGAGAATTTAAGGGAATGTTATTGTGGATTACAATATCTAGGAAATTGTTGGGTACATTTTCCTAAATGGCCATGATTGAACTATTAATAAGCTCTTCATTGCTGAACTTTCAGAATATATTTCAGTGAATGTAGAATATGTTCCGTTTTTAAAAAAAAAAAATTCTAGAACCCATATTTCTGTTTATTGTGCTACTTCTTCATATTTGACTCTTAAAAAATTTCCTACTTAAATTACCTTATAACCTATCCACCTATTTTCATTTATCACCTGCTTCTTTTTACATAGTAGGCAGACAGTAATAAACTATAAATATAGAAATAAAGGCAATAGTTGGTCTCATTTGCCAGGCTTTTGAATAAACAAGGAAACTTGCTTCTTATTGAAATCAATAGTCTATTCAGTATGTTTGAAACAACTATATCATTTTTGTATGCCAACCTATTTTTTTCCTTTTACCAACAATATCATTTGACAGAGGACAGAATTTTAGATTTTCCTATAAGAGACTGATACTTTGTACAGCTAGCATATAGATCTACAAAAATGTTTAATCTCCTGAAAATATTTTGCTGTACAATACTACAAAGAACAACAAGAACGTGTAGAGAAAAAACCCGTGATACTTATTATAAGACAGAAGTATTGCAAAAACCAATTATATCTTTTCATTCTCTTTTGCTTAATTAAAGCAAAAAGCATCACTATCTTTCTCAGCAGTAATCATGTGGAAGCTGTATAGCACAGATACAGTAATTAACTTAACCTTATCACTTAACTGTATTGGGTCATTGCAGTGAGGCACAGTATCAAAGCTTGAAATCAATGCTGTAATGCTAACATCTGAGGTAGTTCAAAGATTGAATAATGCCATCTGTGAATGGACAGTCTTTGTTCCTGCCTAGCTATGCTGAATATATGTTCCTGTTCATAACTTTAATATATCAGCTTAACCATTTAATCATTGTACATTAATACATTATCAATACTGGAAACATGTAGGTACAAAATTACTTGTCAAGAAAATCAGATATTAGTGATTTTCTTTGCATAAATGCAATACACTGCAGATTTCGTCTTAATTATATACTTAGCAGAATATATATGATGACATAACATACATACATCTCTCTCTCTCTCTTTCTCTCTCACACACACAAACACACACCACAATGACTAACAATATTAAACAATAAAAATGTAAAAAAAATTCATTAAATTCTATACTAGTTCAACACATCCATATTCTATTTATTATGTCCTGAAAAAAACAATGATTTCTAAGTCTAAATGTGTGTGTGTATATATATATATATTGACACTCTAAAACATTTACCTGAAATTCTTACAGGAGTACAGCCCCAATATAATTATACTTTCTGTTCCAGCTCTACACTTAATTGCTAGAGTTAACAAGATGCTAAATATTTCATAGGGCACAGTAGTCCCGATTTCAGAATATTTGCATTTATAGCCTAGGAATTATTTCCAGGTTGTCATAAATGCTTTTTGCTCGTTTAATTCTTTGGTGTTATAATTAAAAAAAATATCTGTAGTTCTGTTGCCAGAGACAGTTTTCTGAGATCCTTCACTTTCACCAAGTCAGACACTAAATCATAAGGGACAATAATCAGCAAATTCTCTCCGACAGGCCCTAAGCCTGCTGAGGTAATGCAGCTGACAAACTTTGATGCGCCATGCCCGTGCACATTATGTTCACGTAGTGTGTACATCTGGGCACCCTTTATGGCAATGCAGCAAACAGCCAATCATTTATTCCACTCTAATTAGCACACATGTAAATCCTCACCAATCAAGCCATTCACAAGGTTACTGTTGTGGCAGCCATATAACAAAGCTGGCAGGACAGATGAAGAAAGTGCAAGATGCAACTATTGGGTTTGATTTGAACCTGCCATCACTCCCCAGCAGGCCCTCCCAGTCCTGACTGTCACCAGCTCTCCCTTTCAAAACCCATAAAAACCTACCGAAGAAAAAGGTCATCAGGCAGGAACTGACTGGTCGTTTCCATTCTTTTTAAGATTTAGAAGCACTCCTGGGGCACCAACCCGCTTTGAGCTAACAACACCCTAGCTGTTGCAAACAAATCAAGCACAGCTTTCAATGGCATGCATACACATCAACCTAAAGAATCACTTATCCAGCTCAGAATTACAAACCTTTAGATTTCAACTGAATTTTTTTACCACATGCCAGCCGCTTTACCCTCTTTTTCTATAGACATAACATTCTCTGCACAAATGCTCCATTTTTGTATTTTTGGCTGAAACCTGGAAGCAAAACTATTCAATAGAAATAACAAGATTTTTAAATTTTATTTGTTAAAATTCTATGTCACCCAACTCCCCTACAAGATGACTTTGGGCAACTTAATGTAATAAGGCAATAACATATTGAAAATTTTAAAACCAAGGATTGCAGTACAATCATTAAAAAAAATGGGTGGGACATTCTATTCCCTTCAATTCGTTAAAGATTTCAGCCTAACATTTATTTAATCGTGTTGTAATAATATTTCCTGAAAATAAAAAGTAATGAATTTGTTACTCCTGAAGTTTGTAAATGCATTTAAAACATCTAGATATTTAAATCATTATCACCATTAAAAATAGGAGTCATAGCATTTTGCTTTTCAAACCAGATCTACAGATAATGAAAGTTAGAAGTATGCACTCTGTTTTAAAACTTCTAACCATTTGTTGCCATTAAACTTCATTCACATGCAAGTAGACATGTTTATAAATTGATTTGTTGTATTTCACAAATTAATGAACCAATTATTAGATCCAAATGATTTGGCGGCAGTTCATATTTCAGAATCTTTTTGGATAAAATAACTGCAAATGAAATTATTTCTGTGAAATTAGTTTGCAATGAAACCCTAGAGATTCATAAAAGAATAGCCTTCCATATTTTTGGGTGAAAAAACAGAAACAAAAATTCAATTAGGTATTTAGATTCTTAGCAGATTTAGCAAAACTAATAATACACAATTATTGTGATTATGACATTAGAATATGAGAATATGTTCATGTCTGAATTAAATGTAGGAACCAGAAGTTGTGCCACCAAAAGTAAGAAAATGTTGTCAAGGTGCACCAACTTTGGCATCATCTCTAGAATGAACCATATAGCACACTCATCTATAATTTTGGTGGTTTTCTTCCTCACTGCATTTATTCAACTGTTAAGGAAGTATTGTTGCCAAAACAAGAAAACACCAACTGAGTATGAAGTACAAATCTCATTTTTAATTTAAACAGATAGGTTCAAATAGGTTCATTATAAACATATCCAGCATTTTGAAATCATACTCAAGGGGGAAAAAAACCAAGATTAAACTAAGGGATCTAAGCACATCCAAAATTAAAACTGGGTCAGAAATAAATTAAAAAGAAAAAAGAAAATACTTTCGGGAGACATGATAAAAGTGGTCAGAATCACTGATTTTAAAAAGCAGATTCCAGAATAGCACAAGATTTTAATTCACCGGCATTCTGTATGTGCACAGGGCAAAAGTATAATCATCTACAACATCTTCAGGACAGAAAAGTTTTAGGCACATTTTATTTTATGGACTCGCTACACACGGTCACTCACGCCCTGGTGACCTCTAGACTGGACTACTGCAACGCTCTCTACATGGGGCTGCCTTTGAGGTGCACCCGGAGGCTCCA